>KV744907.1:0-86568 GCA_001692735.1 Lepidopterella palustris CBS 459.81
AGAGAAGAGGTATATTCGGTGAAGTTGAATCTGGGACGAGCGCCGAATCGTTAAATTGGGCTTCGGATATCCCTCCAAAGTCCACTAGGCCTAATTGGTACCGTTTATTTTATCGTGGCGTAAAATCGCATCCGTCTGACGTCCTGTGCTTTTTGATCGATCCCCGAAGCGGGAGTTCTAACTACGAGAGTGGAACGGGGTTGGAAACATGGGTGGCTAATGTATCGGGGGGTTAAGGTCAACAGTAGCCTCCCCCCCCCTTGGCGAAAAAACCAAGCTTCGGCCATTTCTCTGACGGTCGCTCGCCCTTGTTCACGGTATTTTTCAATATGTTGTGGCGGAAATTGGAGCTGGCTGGCTTTCGTGGGTTTTACGTCGATCAACGAGTTTGGGGGTGTCGGCGCCTGACTGACCTCTTCTTATACTTATATCGGTCCCGAAATATAGCCTGGATTCGGAGTCTCACGCAATACGAGACCGAATAAGATTGAACAACCGGCTAGTTAAATTATCCCCGTGCAACGTTGTGAATTTCGTCCAACTGTTATCGAGAAAGATTGAGACTAATCGGATGACCTGGGTGGAACTAGGCGAACCAACTGGTGGCAGTAGCGAGAGAACATTTTTTTTTAAAAAAAAAGAACAAGAAGAGGAGAAGAGTTTGTTGGGCTCTTTAGCGTTGCGTGGGATATCATACATTTCTACATGGCTACGAACAATCTCTCTCTTGGTGCTACAAGAAGCAGAAACTGTCCGCCCTCAGCCTCCTAATAATCGAAAACACACGACACGACCGATCGCGCCACATCGACATCGATTCCTTCCCACTCCCAATCGGCAAACTCGGGATAGGCGGAGAAGTCGAACAACTCGTCGTCGAAATAGCGACTGTGCCATTCCTCGCTCTCCGCCTCCTTGCTCTCCTCCTCCACCTTGACAATGGTGGCATTCGTGGTAGGAGAGGCCATGGTGGTTGTGGTCTCCTGGTTCTCTTCCTCACTCTCATCCTCATCCTCACCATCCTCATCCTCATCCTGACTCCCCAAAGACCTATACCCCGAATCTTCATCTTCCTCTTCATCCTCCGCTTCATCCTCCCCCTCCGCATCCAAATTCATCTCTGAAATCTCACCATCAGGCACCTCCTCCTCCTCTGCCGCCTCCCCATCCTCGTCCCCCCAGCCCAATCCCTCGGGCCTCGCCCTCACCAGCTCTGCAGCCCCTTCAATACACCACTTCACCACCGGCTCATCTGCCGACTCCTCCGCAATCCTCCTCACCAACCCCCTCAGTCCCCCCTGCGTAGGCTCACACTCTCGCCCTGCTTCGAGTTCAAGCGTCGCGTCGTCGACTAAGGTACGGTGCTCTGGGCAGCGGGGCATGAATGTGGGTGAGGGGAGGGCCGGCGCGGGTGGTGGGGATGGAATGGGTGGATGGTGAGAGGTGAGAGTGATAGGAATGGTAGGGGGGGTGTTGTGTGTGGAGTTGAAGGGGTGGTTTAGTGAGTGTTCTCAGTTCTCGATCGCGCTGCGAGCAGCTCAAGGTGTAGTTTCGTTGTGCCGGATCAAAGCGCTTGTTCGGCGCGTGGATTCAGAGTGTTTTTGAAACGTGCTCTTCTACTGACAAGGCGTCATCGGGTCGTGAAGTCTAGATTGTGCTGCGAGGAGCTCGAGGTATGGGCTCGAAGGGTTGACTTGGAGCGTGGATTTTGGAGTGCTTTTGGAATGTGTCTTTGCTAACGAGGCGTTCTTAGACTCTGACTGTGTTAGTAGACGGAGAACGAAGAAAATGCAGCAGGAGGGAGTCGAGGAAGTTCATATATAGGAAGGAATCAGAGCGGAGAGTGCTAACGTTTGGTGGGCAGCTGCGTCTGAATTACAGTTGGCAGAGCGCAGAAGGTATAATCTGAGTAGACTTTCGTTGGGGATTTAGGTGGGGATAGTTGCGGGGCCTTCTTTCTGGCCATGTTTTAAATTGTAAGGCGCTAAGAATATTCTGGACCTGAAACCGTGATGGGAATTCTTATGCGCTCGAGTCTTGGGTCTTGAGCGAGGATGTGGAGTAGAGCAGAGGTGCTATAGATTAGTGCTAAAGAAACAAGGTTAAAGACACGAGTTCATTTTGGTGGAGTCTTTAGGCGTCTATACTTCAGTAACCAGAATTTAGAGCGTAGTCGTGATTGAGTTTTTCAGAGTCCATGTAATGCTGAAGACATCCCCGGTGCTGTAAGAGTATGCCGATCATTACCGTCTCTAGTTATGAGTCTAGATCTAGGTGCCTAGGGTACTAGGGTAATGATGCTATATCATGGTGGCTGAATCTGGCCTTTGTAGTAGGATAGAGTTACGGTGTGTAACATTTCGTCCGAAAAGGTTAAAATATGCAACACGGAAAGTTCTTCACTGAAGAAATAATTGGCATTTTGTACAAACTATGAGTCTCCACCGTATTTCTTGATCAGATTTCTCATGATACTGACGGCACTGGACTTGTATCCTCCCCCGAAAAGGGCGTAGTGGTTGAGGTGATGATACCTGTTCGCGATGAGGAATTAGCTAGCTTTAAGACATAGAGCGAGTATTCCGAACTTTGAGTAAGCCATTGTCACTCACAGTTCATACAGCTTCACTCGATCCTCATACTCCTCTGCCGGCTCCGTCTTTGGACAAAGCTGATGGTATTCCTTGAGAAAGCTTCCTCCAAATCCGCCAAACATCTTCATTATCCCCAGCTCAAACTCATTGTGCGCGTAACATGCGCTTGAGTCATAGACAACTTCTTCTACGTCTCCGCCTTTCGTTCCTATGATGCCACGACTGGCATTTCCACTCCACAAATCTCCGTGCACAACTACAGGCGTAACTCCTCTTCCATTATTGAGATGACCATCGCCGATGAGACGTGGGACGATTTTCGAAGCTGTCGTTTCTACGAGATTGTGGAGTTCGCGATCGGATCCGTTGGAGGCTTCGGCACGGCGATGAATGAACCTCAATCTATTGTTTGCGTAAAAGTCTGCCCACGACGACTTGTAGCTGTTATCTTGAGGCGTGTCACCACAGCAAGTCGTGACTGGGAAGCCGAACTGTGGTTTGTCGTAACCGTCTGGTATGGGAGCAGGAGTGGAGTGTAACTTGGCGAGTTTAGCGGCGAGGGAGGGCGTAGAGGATTTTGCTGCGGAGCGCGATGTCAATGTCAAGAAATCGGTCACGAGGAAGGACGTTGAAGGTGTGGAGCTGAAGTGGCCCCAGCCAAACGATTGAGGACATAATGTAGGGACGGCATTGTGGAGAGCGTTTAGAGAGGCATGCTCGCCTATTTGGGCAATCAGCATCTAGTTATAATGTCCATTGGAGCAGATGCTAGTATGGAAGACCTTCAAACATGACTTCGGCATCACTCCCGCTTCCAGTCTTCATGAAGAAGCATTTCTCTGTTCCATCACTCAGTTTCGAAGTTATCTTGGATGTCGAGGCTGAGGAGCAACCGCCACCGCCAGTCGAAGAAACGGTGGTGTTGGACGGGTCAAGAGAGAGCAATTTAACGACTGCAGGGTCGAGCTTCATGGCGGATGGAATGGTTTGGTGGCGAAGGGCTGAGAGCATGAGTGAAGGGGCATCGGATTGAAAGTGTTGGATGATATATTAGCATTGTTTCTTGCCCTTGCACTAAATGACGTTTGGTTGACTCCAGCCCTATCGGCATTAATTTTCTCCGACTCATTCGCACGTCTTTCCTGCCACTCCTTCACTTCAACTTTCATCGGGCACATCAACTTCGTTGCATGTCCTCCCGGCTGCCCTTTGAAGCCCAATTGGTCTCAGACTGAGATTCGTTTTCATTACGAGATGTCAGATTAAAAGTTAATGAGCAATACTAATAAGAATGCCAGCCAGCTCTCCGCTAAGTTAGTTGAGCCAGCCAAGCCAACCTTTGCAGGCATTCCATCCGAATTGAAGATTTAGATACTGGGCTATGGAGTGTTCCGGATCCTGTACGTAGATGACTACTTTTGAGGATTTGAAGGAGTCTGACCTCACGAATCTTTATCTTGTTAATAATGACATTCATCAACATGCAACTCCATTACTCCACTATAAAGTTTATTTAGGAGTTGGCGATCTAGAAGACTGCGGCATCTCGTATGCCTTCTCGCATGTTCCGTTCTGAAAGTTTCATGTCGAAGACAACCGGCGACTCGTATATTCGGGAATCGTACATTCATCTGCAGCCCTTTGTTCCTTTGCCGCAAAAAGCGACATGAATCGGACTAAGGCCGCGGCAATATTTCAAAGCAACGTTTGCGTCATTCTCGATGAGAGATTTCATAGTCTTCATCCTACTGTTTGATGATGCCAATGATAACGCAGTTTGGCCATCTCCAGGCACACAGTTTACATAAGCGCCAGCCTCTGCCAGAAGTTATACAATTTTGAATTTTCCATTTTCTAATGCCAGATTCAATGCCGTTTCACCACCTGCTCCTTTTTTCAGTAAGAATTTCGCTGCCGAAAAGTCTTCCGTTATGCACCGTAAGCATGAAAGCAGTCTCATTGTTGTGCAAGACATAAAATTAATGTCCACTCCACGTTCCAATAGTGACTGAAGGGTAAAGATGTTGCAAGCGCTAGCAGCATTAAGAAACGCTTTCTCGTGCCTGGAAGATGATGAAGTAGATCGTAAATGCACCACTCAGTAGATACCGTGGCAACAGCGGAAGGGGGTTCTGATTCGGTTGCTCTCTGATTTCCTGCCAGCGACGACAGCAACGATTGGCTGATACTGGCTGAACTCCTACTCAAGTCTTAGTGCTGGACCGTCGCATCTTGATTTCCGTTCTCATATTGAGCATTGGCGTTAAATGGATCAATCCAAGGACCCTGGCTTGGAAGGCTGCCTTATAAAGCTTAATGGTTTCCCACTGGTGTTGAAATCTCGTCATCAACATTATGTGGCTCTGAGCCCAAAGAACACTCGGAATCTGCATACGATAAACACGCAAGTTCATCGTCATAATTATCCGAGTAGCAAGTACCAATAAACTGACTGAAACATGATTATAGGCGTCTGTGTAGCTCTAATGCAGTGGAACGCTCATTTGGTTCCATTTCTAAGATATCAAAGATCCATTCCAGAGGTTCGTTGTCTTTTTCATGGAGCGGTAATGGCCTTAACCCTTCAACTACATTTCCATGATCTTTTGGAATGGTTGTAGATAGTGTAGAGCTTGGTGTTTGAGTTCATGAAGTCCGCCATTAGACTCAGTGTTAGGGTTTATATCTTGTTCCACAGAACGTATTCAACGGTTGATTGGATATTCGCTTATATTTTTGTTTGTACGGATGGCCGAGTGGTGTAGTCCTTAGATCCCTACACTCAGTGTTTGACCTCATAGCACGGTAGTCATTTCTAGATATACGCAGCCTAGAGAATAGACATATCTTAGCCTCCAGCCTCGAACTTAACGGGCACAATACTTCGGCGAGATAATGGCTGGCCTTACTACAGTTGTACTCTGGCTTCTGTCGACCCAGTCGCGTGACGTACCAAAATCTGGGATGAGTACGCTGCCTCGATCGACCGGAATATTCTCAGGCTTCGTATCCTGATGGCATATCTTCTTTTGTGTGTAGACATACCAAGGCGGACGCCAAGTGTCCGTAAAATTGATGTAGGCTTGGAGCTAATCTACAGGGAATGGAGCCACTTGGAGGTATTTCATAAGATTCTGATCTGCGGCTGGGCCATGACTATCGCAGCTTATTTAGGATATGTATAGCTTCCGATATATGTCACCAAATGCCGATGAGAAAGTCGCTTAAGCGTTTAAAGCCCTCCTTCAAACTGTAATATGGCTTTTTAGTTCATGTAAAATTCCGTCCGCGTCGCATACGCTTCAGAGACATTCATTCAAACTGAGCCGGCTCCAAACATGGTCAAATTCCCCAAATCCACCTCTTCCCAATTTCTTGATTGACGGAAAATGAACGTCTCCGTCTACCTGAAAGTGTCGGTGTCGGCCATCTTCACCTTTCACCATCGTGGCTTGAGTCGAAAGTACAACTGGCTGAACTTCCAAGAGTTTTGCCCGAGCGCTTGGGTTCCTTAGAACGTCTGGAATTGTGCTCTCTATGTACTGGAAAGATATACCGTATAGTCCCGGGTGTTGAAGTTGTCAAGGCGTCGATCCGGTTGACCAAGCGGAGAACAGCGTAAGTTCTTGGGTGGCTGCTTCAAGCTTTTTTGCCAAACGGCGAGAAAATCTCTGCTATTTCTTCCTCAAGCTCGTCAGGGGATAGTATTACAACAGCACCTACGGAGGTCATGCTGCGATCAGGCTAGATTGATCTCAAAACACCCGTTCAGAAGATATGGGGGCTTAAAATCATGGTAAGCGATGTCAAGTACTACAGATCTCGCTACGGCGAGGGCCGCTGCAGAAGAACCGGTCGAGTGTAAAACTTGACGGAACATACTAGGCTGGAAAAAAAAGCCGGAGATGCCAAAGCGGCCAGGGGAACCTTGTCAGGGTTGGGAAAAGCAGCATGAGAATCAACCATTAAGGGAAATGCAACTCTTTCTTGCGTTCACATAATTATTCATGATAAACAGGCGAAGCGGACAGTAAAAGACACACTGTAGATCTTCTCTTCGGATAGAACGATTAATTAACATTCGGATGGAAATAGAAGACACATATTCCAAAGTGTTGAGATGAAAAGGAGAAGAAGGAAAAGGTGCATCTGCCTGGTGGGGTTTGTGGTTGAGATTGGCTTTTGGCTGTCACGTGCTTTGACCTTAGCTGAGGCGCGAATGAACCTCAGGCATGGAAGTTCACAGAGCAACGAGCGTCTCAGAGCTTCATCGGCGCATCATCATCTTCACTCCTACCCAAAGTTACCCTGCACTTGATCCTCACCTAGTTCAAGTTCATCGTTCCATCACTTCTGATCTTGCATATCTATACAATCCTCAACTTCTCTTGACACCGCAGACGCCAGCATGTCAACCGGGCAGGTGTTGAAGGCCGATAAGGATTTCACGAAGGAGGTCGACAAAGTCCTGCCAGAAGCCCAAGAGCTTGCAAAGGTATGTGTCGCAAGCTGTTAGGCCAAATTTCAGACTGACGAAAATGAATCTAGAGCAATGTCCAAGCTGCCATCGAGAAGCTTCTCTTGCTTGAGAAGCAAACACGACAGGTACGTCAACATCTACTACGTACTGCATCTAATACTCACAGTCCTTAGGCATCTGACTTAGCATCTACTTCCCGAATTCTCGTTGCCACCGTCACAATAGCGAAGGAGTCTGGGGATTGGAGTTTGCTAAACGAGCAGGTGGTGCTGCTCTCGAAGAAACATGGACAACTCAAGCAGGCAACTACAAAAATGGTGCAAGTCGTGATGGGGTTCTTGGATGATGTGCCGAATTTGGAGACGAAGTTGTCTGTAATCGAGACCTTACGAACGGTCACCGAAGGCAAGGTAGATGGAAACATACCTTACCATGAAGTTCAGAGCACTAATCCCGTTTACAGATTTTCGTTGAAGTCGAGAGAGCTCGAGTGACGCGTATTCTATCCAATATCAAGAAGGAACAAGGAGATATTATTGCAGCAACGGATATTTTATGCGAGCTGCAGGTGGAGACTTTCGGATCGATGTCGCGTCGGGAAAAGACCGAGTTCATATTGCAGCAGGTGGCCCTCTGCATAGAGAAGGGTGACTGGACACAAGCAGGCATACTGAGTAGGAAGATCAGCAAGAAATACTTCACGAGGAAGCCCAAAAAGACCCCAGAACAGTTGGAGAAGGACAAAAAGGAACGAGATGAGAAGGAGAAGAAGAGGAGTGTGGATGAGCCTCCACCCGAGCCAGAAGATGATGTTACGGACTTGAAACTACGGTTCTATGAGCAACAGATCACTTTGGCTAAGCATGAAGATAAGTATCTAGAAGTGTGTAAGCACTACCGGCAGGTGCTGGACACAGAGGCCGTTGAAGAGAACCCGGAGCAGTTACGGGCTGTAAGTTGCAATGCGGATTATATTGGATACAAGTCACTGACCATTATCTAGGCCCTGCAACGAGTCATCTACTTCGTCATTCTTGCCCCGTACGACAATGAGCAATCCGATCTCCTCCATCGCATACACCGAGATGCCCGAAATGCGCAAATACCACAAGATGCTCAGTTAGTCAAGCTCTTCACAGTCCCAGAACTGATGAGATGGCCTATGGTGGCGAAGCAATTTGGACCTCACTTGTGCAGAACGGACGTCTTCAGCGCCGAGAGAGGCCAATCAGGGGATGTAAAGGCATTCCAGCGATGGGAGGATCTTCGGAAGCGAGTTATCGAGCATAATGTTCGAGTTGTGGCCAAATACTACACCCGCATCCAAATACCTCGGTTGACGCAGCTTCTGGATCTTACGGAGGAGGAGACTGAAAAGTACATCAGCGAGCTTGTCACCGCTAAGACTATATACGCCAAAATTGACAGACCTGCCCGGATTGTGAGCTTTGCGAAGCCCCGGGATGCTGATGACGTGCTGAACGAGTGGAGTGGGAACATGAAGAGCTTGCTTGGTCTGCTGGAGCGAATTGATCACCTCATCACGAAGGAAGAGATGATGGCGCGTATTCAGCCCACAAAAGTGGAAAAGGGAAAGACTGGCAAGGCACACTAGACTCGGAATGACTTGGCCGCATGGGTTATGCTCTCATATCACGTCTAAGGAAAGCATGTGAGCCTTTTATATCATTTAGGCTCGGCGCTCCTTTGAAGCGCACTGTAATATAAACATCGACACCTGACAACGGGATGTGACCAACGCTCTCAATACCTATGAATTATCCGTGTAATCTCCGATTCTTACACTAATGCAGCCCTAGCACTCTCAAAATGGCATATCCATGTTATCTACACTCTCCTCTTTCTTAGTTTCCCCTTCCGACACAGCGATTATCTCCTTTATAAATCCGATTAAAGCACTCACATATGTTTTCTGACTGCTTGGTAGGTAATGGCCTCCAGGGTGGTACACCACTTTCCCCTCACTATTTTCGCAAGCTTCCACCAACGCCAGACTTCGTTTCTCTTCCACGACTGTATCAAGCGATCCAAGAAAATGCAGCATCGGGGTTTTGATTTTAGGCTCATAAAAAGCCTTGTAGAGCTCAACGCCTCTTGCAGCAAACCCGCTATAACTAACAGCAAACTTGAGAGGAGGATGTATCGTAGATGTGTTATAGCCGGTGTCCGCCTCGAAAGACTCCGGATACCTCATCCCACCCGTCGGATACACGGCCTCAAAGGCCTCCCTCCTGTCCGGCTCAAGTAACGACGCCAGCATGCCCGCACACGCACCACCCTGCGAGAATCCAATCGCACCGTCAAATGGCCCTTCGGTCTTTAAGACTTCAGCGATATGTTCCAATCCCCGCTCAATGCCCTCATAAGTATATGGCTCGCCGTCTCCCTTCCTTCGCCACCACGCCCAAGCATCTGTCTCCTCAGCGGCACCACCGCCATTCGACTCGCCGTTCGTGCTCGATGCGACTGCGAATGGGACGTCGGCGGGTAATAATCGAATTGGTGCGGTCGGGTAATGTAGTGATATTCCTGCCGGGAAGGCTTTTTGGAGGTTCTTTTCTAAAGCTCGTGTTTTAGCGTAGAAGAGAGGCCCGGATTGAGTGAAACCGTGCAGCATGAGGATTTTAAGGGGTTTGGTCGGGATAGGAGCCTGCGAGGCCATGATACGTGGGCGGAAGTGCGGACGGCGGGGTCTGGGACTTGGAGTTAGGTGGCGGGAAGGCGTTATAGGAAGAGCATGTCAGGGCATGTGTTTTTAGCAGGCAGCTTTGGGGACGGCGGCGATAAAGTTGTGGTGTTGAGGCTGACTGTGGCTTCATAGGGCTGAAGGCGGCATCTCGGGGCAGATCGCGCTCAACACCGAAAAAACCCATCTCAGAGCTTATATAACTTTATTGTTCCCGCCAGGGCCCATCCCCGTGAAAAATGCTCACCGAAGCCTTCATCGCCTCAATTTCCGCTCCCTCGAAGCCCAACACTGGGGTCGCGAAGGATGCAGGAATCTTTCTGCACGAATTTCAGCCTCTCCCGGCGCAGAGGGGGCTGTTTAAGAAGAGCGTAACACCCCCGAACTGCCTGGCCGTGAGCGCTGCGCATATTTTTGCTGCGCAGGCGGAAAAGGCTGTTGTGCATGTTTATAATAGGGAGCAGGGAACTCAGGAAGCTATTGTGCCATTTCCGGAGCGAATACATAGCTTGGCGCTCGCGGCGTCGGACACCGTATTACTGCTGGGGACGGAGAGCGGGAGAGTATTACTATGGGAGGTAAGGAGTCATTGCTTTCCCACTATTAACGTTTCATATTGACGAAGTGGTAGACATGCACTGGACGATTAGTATCAACCCCGACATCACACCTCCAACAAGTCACAGCTCTCGCCGCCGACCCAACCTCCAATTTCTTCCTCTCCGGTTCCACAGACTCCATAATTCATGTTTGGTCCCTCCCAGCGCTCCTATCATTCTCACTCGACACCATTCGCACGCCCATCCACACACTCTCGATCCACAGAGGACCCATAAACGCACTAATAACCGGCCACAGCGCCAGTTTCGCAAACATTGCCATCTCCGCGTCTCAGGATAACTCAGCTATAGTGTGGGATTACCAGAGCGGGAAAGCGTTGCGAACCTACTTACTCGAGGCAACGCCAATCAGCCTATCTCTCGACCCCGCCGACCGAGCCTTCTACGCCTCATACGAGGATGGCAGCATCCAAACCATCGACTTCTTCGACCACCCCGCGCAGCAAGACTCTGCAACAAGCACACTACGCGACCCCACCCTCTCCCACCGCCCCATCCAACCATCCCCGAAAACCCGCTTTAATACCTCGAGCGCCCAAAATCTCGGCCCGGCTCTAAGCCAGGCATTAAGCTATGACGGCACTACCCTCTTAACCGGCCACTCAAGCGGCGGCGTTGCGACGTGGGAAATAGCAAAGAGAAAATACATAACCACGCTAGCCACGCTCCCGGGACCCGTCACAAACCTCCTACTCCTCCCGCCTACAGGCTTCCCCTCCCCGCCCTCCCTCTCGCACGGCCCGAATTTCAAGGTCGCAGCAGTCGTCAAGCCGCGGCTTGGTGCTGGGAATCAGGCCGATGGTGACGGAGGTGTGCCGGGGGGTTATACGGTTAATATACAGCTGAGGAATCAGCTCAATACGCCACCCATCTCAGCGACTACCGCACATGCAGCGGCGGCGAGGATATCGGAGTTTGAGATTGCGCTTACACATCCAACATTTCCGGCTGAGCTTCTTAACGCTGGGCTTGTAGAACTGGCTGCGTATTCTGCTGTTCCTGTCCCCGCGGATTTCATGGCGCTGGCGGCTTCTGAGGCGCAGATGGGTGCTGGCGTGCAGAGTGATGGAAGTGGGTGCGGGGCTGGGAATGGTAGGGTGATGGAGAGTCCGGTTGCGCAGATCAAGGAGATGAGAGCGCAGTTGGGGGCGTTGCAGAGGGTGCAGAAGGCGACGTTTAAGCAGTTGGCGGAGCTGAGGGAGGAGAGGGCGTGGTGGATTGAGAAGGAAGAGAGGAGGGAGGCGAGGAAGAGGAGGAGGGCGGCGAGGAGGAGGGAGGGGTTGGAGTTAGGTGGGGAGAAGGTGGGGAATGGGAGTTGTAAGGAGGTGGATGGGGGAGCTGAAGAAGACGAAGATGAAGATGAGGAGATGGATAACGGTGATGAAGAGATGGGCGACGAGAGCGAGAGTGAAGAGGTAGATAGTAGTAGTAGTGATGACGACGAGGAATTAGGCGATTTGGAAAAAAGTTCTGGGAGCGAGGACAGCGGTGTAGATTGAGGCCGTCACATGTCAAAATAGGCATGAGAGTTACGAGTAGATGATCTAATACTTAAATATTTACCCAGCTCTCATCCTTAATATTGATAGCTATTCTGAACATCCAGAGATAGCAGTTCTCATAATTGCCTGCATGCTGTTTGTCCCATTGATGGGTCCAGTCATGGGAGTCGTTAGTTCCAATCATGGGAATCAATTCCAATAATTAAAAACTGCCTACGTGGTGATAGTTTTCATCAATTCATGAGGCCTGCCCAATTGCTCTGAGCGATGGATGGGCTTGAAATTCTCAGCTCTGCTGTATTAAAAGACGTCCCGCTCTTCCAAATCTCGGTCCTTTGCAAAAATATGTGCAGATACAATCTTTTTACTCGCGAGCTCTATGATGTGCGGAAGAATGCGAATGTCCAGTCGTCTTTTTTTTTTTGCCTTGCATATTCATACGTGCCGTCACTGGGCTAGTTTGGCGGAGGGAAGACTTCCGCTAGCATGCCCGGCCGACTCTTGCTTACTTCTTCTGAGGCGTGGGAGGGGGATGGGTTGTGGGATTGGGAGGTACTGAGTCTAAATTTAGTTCAGATATGATTGGTAGGTTGCAGGGTTACAATAGTGCGAGTAGAAGAGGCTGTGGATGCTTGGCACGCGGAATGTCGATGGGCGCATGGCATCGGATGCGTGGAGGCTCGGGCGAGTGGCGAGTGACGAGTCCGGTCTACATGGGTCGTGTTGGTGAGGGAACGAGTTCTTTGGTGCGAGGTGGTATGTGTGGTGTGGGAAAAGACAGCTTTGATATGGGGGATACCAGATACCGGGTCCAGTGGCCAGCGAGGAGAAATTTGGTGATGCAAATTGATATAAGCGTGGAATATACGTGTTGGTCGTCTTAAGAGCGGCCAGACCTTCGGATCACGTGGAGTCATTCCAGTGAGTCCTGGTGGCAGCAGCGATAGGGGTTGTTTGCCTAGGTGACGTTCGCATAGTGACCTGACGAAGTACCAATTCCCGTGTTGGTAGATTAATGATCGCGATCGGAAGGCTATGCAGGACTAGGAGCAGAGTCAGAGCTGTATTGACTGTCGACTGTCGCTTCTGCATGGTGTCACACGCACCGCAAAATAGGGCGCATTGCCCAGATTCATGGACGCTGGGAACGGCTTCTCAGAGAAATACGACCTCCAGGACCTCACTGCCCGCTACAGTTGAAGCCAGTGTCTTTGTGGCCTGCTGCTTCCGGAATCTGATGACAAGGGCAATCCACCAAATTCGAATGTTACACCCGCCGGAGGTTTCTACACATGGCTGATGTCCATCGACGCTGTGAAGGTCTTCCTAGTATAACTAAAACACTCTCGAGGAGTAGGAACATAGGCGTTAAGAAAGCCATACCTTCCTCCCACCAGCACGAACGGCCATGATGTCTTTTTGCCCTTGATAGGTCCACTTCGGGCGAGCAGCAAAGTTGGATAATATATCTCGCCAAGCTGGTCGGTGTTGGGCTGAGAGTCACTTTTGTGCTGAGTCCGGGGTAGCAGGGGCATGCGGTGCTCACCACATCGGTGCTGCGTCATTCCATCATTTCCAGTCGGAGGCTGAAGGCATGGAAGCTTGCAGCGCGTGGAGTCCAGTAAGGTAATGGTGACAATACGTGATACACCAACCAGCTGCATAAATGACGCGGCAATGTCATGGAACCAATATCGCAATCTCCTGAAGATCTGTGGTTCCTCCAGAAGTCGGTGAGGCCTTTCAGAATGTAGTGTAGAAGTGTGGTGAAAATAAAATTAAAGTCTGTCGTCGCATACGTTTGGTATGAATCCCCTAAGCCGGTTTGGAGCACAATGAGCTACAATCACCACTGACACCAGCATCTATTTGGGTAACTCCTAGACAGCTATTCCAGATTCTCTAACCACTGATGGAATGATCCTCGTTCTCCTGCTCCAATACCCCCATTTCCGTGAGATCGCATACGATCAAGTTTTTCGATCCAGAATCAACCTCGCAAATTAGGACTACGAGTGAGGCGTATTCGTTCAAAAGAAGCACAACTGAAACTTGTCGTTCCAGGTTCCGTCGTCGCCTTTGAAATCTCTCCGGATGAGAAGATCTATCAAAGGCTTGTGTAATTCCTTCATGTCGAGGATTCCCCGCTTCTTTCCGTCGATATGAGAGACGTCGATGATGACACGCTTCAAATTGGTACACTTCAAAGCGCCTATGAAGGTTAGAAAAGCATTGATGGCATGCGCTTATCACCTACCATTCTCAAGAAGCTCCGATATTCGGTGTGGGGTACCAACACCAAAATCCATGCTGAATATGTCGTTAGCCGTTAGGAAGCCTTTTAAATATGATTCCAAATTACCTTGATTTTGTGCAGCTATCGATTGCCTCTTTAAGCTTGATATGCTTTGCGAAGAGTTTTGCAACTTGAGGTTTGGAGATCCCTTCTTTTGGTAATCCAGTCTTCAAAGCTCTGGACAATTGAATCAGAATAAAAATCTCTTATCTTAGATGTAGGAAGAAGTTTTACCTAGTAATATCCGCAGCCCTTAGACCAGCGGCAGTAATTACAAGAGTATGCGGGCTGCCATTGATGCCTTGTGGGACAGGCCTCAATTTGCCACAACACTGCCTCAAGAAAGTCGCAAGGTGATCCGTTGTTCGAGGTTTGTCAAAACTGCTCGAGTCCTGTATAGCACGTGCTGGACGTAATGTCAGACTTGACTCCTCAAATCTCATGACGACAATTTTCATTTACCTGGGATATACCTATCGTCCAGTTCCACTGTGCTCAGATCTGTTTCATAGTGTGCCGTTCTTTGATTGATATAATCCGCTAGGAGTTGACTGTCCATTCGTGCAAAAGCGACATTTATGCCTAACTCCTCATTCAGATCTTCATCTTGGATGTTCTTTGGCTTCTTGTTCTTCCTGCGCTTCGCTGATTTCTTCTCTTTCTTCGATTCAATATCGGTCTCCCGTTTCCGTTTTTTAGACGCTGAGGCTGGCGGTGAGTCAAAATCAGATTCGATCAATGGCATAAATCCATCATGTTCAGAGTCCGACATTTTGGTATTTTGTGTTTTCATCAAGAAAAATTCGTAAAATTCATGCGGGTGGTGGAAGTTCTCGGTGATGCCAAGATATCTATCTTATCGATAACCTTATTTGACGCGTCTCTCATTCTCGATCAACAATGCACCTTGCCGTGCGCTGTGGATCATACAACTGTCGAATTCTTCAAGTACTTGAGCGTATTCATAAACTAAGCCATGTCCGAATCCCAGTCAGAACGGCCTCGAGTAGCTCCTCGGAATTCGAATGCCAATGAAGCTCCCGCGGACGGAGAGACTGCATACTCTAATGTTCGTTTCCCGCAACACCACTCTACTCCACCAAAATTGCTAACATAATGAACAGTTGCGCCAATTAGCCGGCGTTATCCCAAACCCATCCACTCCTTTCCGGCGCGCCTCAAGCGCCGGCGCAATCTTAGGAGGCCAATATTCAAACAGAACACCAAATGTAGCGATCAGAACTCCTGGAACCGCTGCGCGAACTCCTAGAGGCGGCCCAGCTACACGTCCAGTGCCTGCTCGTCGAGGTCCGCCAACGACACCCCATGCGATCAGAGCACTCCGAGAGCGCGCAAATGCTGCTAGAACACCTGGACAGAATCGGCGGCGGAGCGGGAGGATGCAGAGGGAGACACCGCGGGATGCGCTGCGGGACTTGAGTAGGAGTAAGTGGAGCCGCACGTGGAAGTATTTTTGATTTCTTGCTAAACGCCAATCGCAGTCCTCGCACGTACGACGAAGCCAATACAGCCATCTCCCCAACTCGAGCAAACACCTCGTCGGAATCCAGCTCTGGACGACTTCGATGAAGGTCCTGATCCAGTAGCTCCGCGGCTATCAATGGCGCTGGACGACATGTACGAGGATGATAGCATTCACGAAGCTCCTCCGCGGCAGTCTCTCCTACCCGACTTGCCCGACGATGTCGATAACAACACCATTCAATCATTAGAGATGGGCAGGCGCGCACTAAGTGAAGACCCACGAGCAAGATTCGCAACGAGGATCAGCGAGCGCTTTGCGGACCTGAATGAGTTGGGGATAGATGCGAATTCTGAGTTTGAGATTGATGGGACTTTTCTTAATCGGAGGCCTACATTTGATAATGAAGCGCTTTTGGGTGATGGTGACGAAGATGGTGAAGTGTTTACAGAGTAAGTCGCCTTCTTTGATCGGATATTCCATAGACACCTGACATTTTGCAGGGAAAACACTTTTGAGTTTCGCGCTTTCATGGATCAGGAATCGCGCCGACGCAGCCGTCAGGGCGATTTAAATTTTACTGGCCCTCCTGACAATGATGAACCTGATGAACCTACTTTTAGATTTACGATACCTCAACGACCCCGCCGACCATCACCTGGTGCCGAAGCAGGAGGCGATGAACGGGCTGTTGACGAAGACGGGGAGTATGATGACGAAGGAGAGGCTATTCTAGCAGCGCAGCTAGGAGACTATGAGTCAGACAATGCTGAGGTAGAGGCAGACCTTCAAGCATACAGAGAAGAATCTTCAGCAATCGATCGCAGCCTGCTATCTCCAGCTCCTGAAGTAACGAAAAAGCCTGGGCGGAGGCGGAAAGAGCTGAGAACCTCTAAATATGGTCTCGAATACCCTACTTTCCCGCCAGCGACTGTGAAGAGACTAGCAGCGGGTTTTATGCGGTCACACGGAAACGGTAATACGAAAATAAGCAAGGAGACGCTTGCTGCCATCATGCAAGCGACGGATTGGTTCTTCGAGCAGGCAGCGGAAGACCTGGCAAGTTATGCAGAACATGCTGAACGGAAGAACATTGATGAATCTGACGTTGTTACACTCATGAAAAGGTATGTTACAGGATATTTACAGATGCCCGAACGACCGCTGACGAGGCTCCCAATAGACAAAGGCAAATCAATGCAAATACAACATCATTTTCCCTGGCACAGAAGCTCCTCCCGAGGGAGCTTTTGCAGGAGATACGTATGGCGCCTCCGACGAAATTAAAGAGAAGAAAGAGGAAGAGAACGGAGACGATTGACGAAGAGGAGCAAACCAGATGAACGGTGGATATTTGCGTTTTTTGTATTACCATTGCGTACTATGCTTTACACGACGTGCAGTCGACGATGGCGGTTTTTTTACTACCATCCATAGCATCACCGAAGTGAATGCGCAAAGCGCGTACCTGAAGGTTTTTACTAAGCATCGGAGCCTGAAAGACATCTTGAGGGAGAACCTACCATGTAAAGATATACTGAGTATGAGTATTCCTCAAATTGACCTCTGCAGGCCTTCCAATGGGAATGCCCTTCGCCTCCCTATCATAAGAGACTAACAGGTCCGGTCCTGAAACCCTAACATTAGCATCCATACCAACCTCGACCTCTTTCGCAATCATGTGTCACTCACGCATCGTCTCCTCAATCCAAACTGGCTGACTCCCACTAAGCTCCGCCATCTGCAGCACATCCGGAAAATAAAACTCCCCCGTCTCCGGCCGATTACTAGGCGTAAAAATATTCTTCTTCCACGGCTCCCTCAACAGCCCCTGTACTGTGACCTCTCCCTCCGGCAAACCTAGCTTCCGATCCTTCTGATCCTTCTTGTCCTTGCTGATCCAGCCCCTGCACACTAAGAACTTGCTGACCTTGCCATTGACAATACGCTCCAGCGGCGTCACGACCAAGTAACCGTCCTCGCCATCGAGGGTGCGCGGACCGACGAGCATTTCTTGGTCGTGGCGTAGTTTCCCTGTTGCGTAGACGCGGCGGTAGTCGAAGTCGGCTACGGCGGAGGGGTCGATGAAGGGCGGGAGAGGGAGGGGAGGGCGGATGAGGCGGTCTTCGAATTTGGCGATTAGGTCAGTTTTCCAGAAGAGGCGCTGCACTTGCCATGTCCCTAGGCAGAAGGCTGTGATGGGGATGATAGCTTTTGTGTAGTCGGATTGTTAGCTACTATGTATTAATTGGAGTTGGGGGAGAGGTAGAGAGTTATGGGCTAGGGGTCATGGGTGTTGTTACCAAGTACTATGAGGCCGAATCCATGTTTCTGTCCGCTCCGTACCATGCGTGTAGGCTTGTCGAGAATTGATTCGAAGGTTGGGTCGTCGGCGGGTTGATGGGTGAAGCGGCGCTGAATAGGTTGGGGCTGGCGGAGGCATTGGAAGCGGGTTTGTGGTTGCCGCGCTCGTGAGGTTATACTAGATGCATCGTGTGTACGTATTCGCGCAAATAGCCGCAAGAATTGAGGGGATTTGGCCATTGTTATTGGATGGTGAAGAGCTTCATGCTGATGGGAGTTTGTAGGTATAGGATGAGGCAGAATTTAAGCCGAGGGCGGTGAGGTGGGAATTCAACACCATGTGGCTACCTATTCTCGTGATTGACACTTTTCCAGCATCGAAACTGGATACGGTCGTCCCTGAAAATATGGCCGAAGGAGTTGATAGTAACCAAGAAAAGCTCAAGATGGCAGTGCCAGAGCGGGAAGAGCTTCTGAATAGGCTCGATAGTCTTTGGGAGCAGTATTTGGAGCTACTTGATCAATATCAGAAAGTTCAAGCACAGATCTCTGCCCATTTTTCCTCCGTAAGTGTCTTCGCATGCTCGAAAACGTCATAATACATTATTCCTGATCCTTTTCTTGAAGGGATTTCTTTCCCTCGCGCAGGCTAACTTCAACAACTCCTCCGGCACTCGGTACGGGCAAGATTACTACGACGAGCGCATGCAAGCGTCAAGAACAGTGTATGTCGTCTTTCTTTCTTGCCCTCTTCTACCTCTCCCATCTCTAGTTCATTATACTAACGAAATGATAGTACCATGGTATCTGGGCTTCCCGTCCCGTCCGTGGCGATTTGCATCCCTGAACCTCAGACCTCTTCACAAGATTCTACATCCTCTAGTTCCGAAAGCAAAGACTCCAACGGGATATCAGAAAGAGCTACAGGACTTGCAAACTCTTCCTCGAAAAAAGAACCCACTTCATCCACTCCTAAACATAAATCTGTGGACCCATTGCGCTGGTATGGTCTCCTTGTGCCTCCAGCCTTGCGAAGTGCACAGGCATCTTTTATTCAGGCAGTAGAGGGTCCAATTCCGCGTCTTGTTACCTTGTCTAAAGAGTTGCGGAGTCTTGAGATAGATATTGGAAGGACGAGGAAACAGATTCGGAAGATGTGAAGGTTGAGCCGAGGGCTATTTCGAACATCACACCCTTGTTGCCTTTGTGACCACCATCTTATCAACGCATTTTGCCCTGTATGCAAGAAGTAAGCCACTTAATTTTTTTTTATCAGTGGTATCGCATTGGGGATTAAGGCCTTTGTGTGCCTTGGCGGCTCTCAATGATGGTTCGAATTTTCAGCATCGTTATCACCGGCACAGCCCCGTCGTCCCTTGCTTGCTCCATGCGCCACAACGCCGCAAGGCCTCTTTAAGGCTCATTCGACACAAGCCACCTACCGCAATTGTGGCCAGGAAAACCGGGATCTGGATTATGCCTGAGAGACTATGTCTCGTCATCTTGTTCATATGAACAGAGCATTCCATCCAACAGCCGATAGTCTTGCGATAATCGTACTTCTCAATTCTAAAACATTCGCAATGGACACCTATTCAACAAAGCATGGAATCATCATCTTCAAGATCCGGTGGCTACAAATACTTATCACCCTTCTCTGTATTGGACTGTGTAACTTTACATTGCGCTCCTACCTAGGCGACCCCTGGACAAGAACTTGGAGTGACCTTAAGATTGTTCTAGCAGGGCTAGGCCTCACAATGTTTGTCGTCAGTCGTATCCGCACTGTTCCCCATCATCTGCCAAAAATAAATGCTCACACTAGCGTCTAGGGCTTTGTAACCATGTTCGTCCCTCTCGCCGTGAATAAAAACCCCAAACGATCACCGCTGGATCTTCTCATGGCAGTCCTATGGGCGGCCGCTTCCATCATCACAGTTTACGGCAGCGTGAATCTTTCCAATCGGCTCATGCTTGCGTGTGATGTTAAATGCGAACCGGTCGCCTCTAGCTATGTGTGGAGGTGTGGTTTGGCGACTGCTGGATTTAATGGACTAATATCGTGAGTGAAGTAATCTGGGTTTTGAGTAAGCACCTCGGCCAGCTCTAATGGCGAATTGTAGGATACTTTTCGTTGCCACCTGGGCTGCTGTTGCGTTTAAGAAAGCCGAGGTCATTGCCGTGGTGCGGTGATGATGGCTGAGCTTCATAGACGATGTTTCGATTTATCCGGGCCTGAGCATACTAGTGCTATTTCCCCATCCCAATACAGCCTCCGGAAGAACAGTGAAAGCCGTGCCCCAATGCTAATCGTTTTCAAGCGTTAAGATGCGGCGCAGAACACACTAATGACTGACCGCACGAGCGACTGTAAATCAGTAACGCAATACATACAAGAACTCTCAACAAACGGCCGGATGCAACCCCACTTTCCATCCATCTATCTCTCATAATCTCACTCTCTATGCCCTCCCATTATCCAATTCATTGCTGTCATCAATCCATCTCATCCCATCCTCCAACCCAATCACTCCTCCTCATACTTAATCGCCTCCCTCTTAATCAACCTCTCATGCATCCACATAACCCAAAGCGGTTCTGTCCCCAAATTCCTAATCGCATGCACGACACCTCCCTTAACCCACGCCCCTGTCAGCGCCTGCATCCTCCCCCCCTTCTTCCCTTTCTCCGTCAGCAACCCCTCTCCCTTCATAACAACATAACACTGCGTCCCCGGCAACGCATGCGGCAGCTGTTTATTCCCCGGGTAGATGCACAATAATCCCATCGCGATATTCGAGTTGATAATCGCGTTGCGCGGGTTGAAATTGACGTATTCCTTTTTACCGCCCGCCACGAAACTGACTAGCCAGTGCAGATACGGGGCTTGAGAAGCTTTGGGGGAACTCCAATCCGGCTCGACATCGGCGAACTTGACGACCTGCACACCGCCGACTTTAGGCGTTTCCTCCTCGGAGTAATAATAAGTCGAAAGCCCTTTCTTCTCAACCCCATCATGAATCCAAAGCAACTCCAACTCCTCAGTCCCAGAATTCCGCACCGCATGCGGCACGCCCACAGGGATATAAATACAATCCATAGGCCCCGCATGATGCAAGTCTCCATTCCCGTCATAGCCCTCACAATGACCTTTTAGGATGACGTAAATTTCGGTGATGGTGTGGGAATGCACGCCCTTTTGGCGGCAGCCTAGCTCTACGTGCATGAAGCCGACCGAGCACGTGTCGGTCACTATGGAGCGGCCAAGGTTTGGGTTTATGAATCCCGCGGGCCCGCCGACCCAGCTGGTGAGCCAGCGGAGGAAGCCACCTTCGGTGGCGCCGGGGACGGTCCATTTAGGCTCGAGCTCGTCGAAGGGTATAATGGAAATGCCTTCGTCTTCTTGCTCTGCTTGGAGAACTGGCTTCGCGCTTCCGTTAGTCGCCATCTTCTTAGGTTCGGAATTAGAAAGGTAGCTTGGAGTCGACATTATAGTGAACAAGTGTGGGGAAATGAATATCGGCGAGGCTCTTGATTTTTATATTTTTATATTTTTTTTCTCAACAAACTTTTGGAAGAGAGGGATTATTGAATCATTCGAGTTCCAACTATGCCAAAGGAGAGACACAGGTATTGAATCAGAAGGAATGTGGGGCACATTGCCGTCTCTGCTTGTAGAGATTCGGATTCGGAATTACCACATCTCGCTTAATCACGGAAATTCCAACGCTACTGCGGGACCAGACGAATGAGCCTGTTACAATTGTACAAACAATTGAAACTAGTGCGACTTTGAAGATCTTGCCAATCCGAATTCCGTAAATCTCGATAACCTTTGTTCTGATCTCGACGCCGCATTTACTAGCTGCCGCAGGTGGAAGACGGGAAGAGGCCGAGTTCTCTCATTGTCTTCGGAGCTGGAATATTAAAAGGAAGGCAATTAGATACAAGGAACGAGTATCCCTAGTCCAAGGGCTCTAGAAATGAACAGGGCTGGTTACGACTGGGATTCATGCAAAAAGGCCAGTATGTTCGATGCAGGTACTCTCTGGCATCGGACCAAATTCCATTCCCTAACAACACTCTCGTCAGCAATCCCATCAGACAAATAAAAAAAAAAAATCGTTGCTTCGTTTCTGTTTTACAACTCAGGCGATCATAAAATTTTACTGTTTCGTCGCATTCCCCAAAAACACCACAAGGACCGCGCAATATTCGCAAAAGAGATTAGCAGTGTTTCTGGCATATCGTTCAGTTGAGGTCAAGATCTCACGCTGCAGTGGCTCCAAGGACCTTATATCGCTTTGTTTTCCAGAAGAATGCCATGGAGGAGAAAATAACAGTGAAGAAAAAAAACAGCCGGTGCATCCTCCGTAGCCCTTGCTGCTGCTGACCTTCGTGACGAGGACGTAACAGGTGAGGACTGGGAGAACGAGAAGCATGGGCATGAGGGATGCTGTGATTGCAGTAGCGCCACTTTGGATTCTCGCGTCATTGAATAAATATATAAATTTATCAGCGGTCTTTATTCGGAGGTCCTATCATTAGGATATATCAAGTTAGAAATTGTTATCATAGACCGAACAGCTCTCGGACTAGCAAACCTGGGTTGTAATCAGATACAAATTACGGGTGTCTTTACTGAGATCATAAAAATATTCGGTTTCATAGGCTCCCATTAACCTGTGCAAAGCGCCAAGGTATAAGCTTTAGAGCCCCTTCTATCTGTTGCTTAAGCCAGCCAGGTTCCTTTGGTGGCCTAAGCGCCACCATATTTTATTCGAATGGGTCCAGCCTATAACTTCGCTCATCACGATAGGCTTTTTTTGTTCCGGATGCAATTCATAACACTCTGACAATTGTGCTCGGAAGGGTTTTCAAATGATCTCATTTTCTGAACAGATGCTAAGAGTCCGGTTGAGGAACATATCAGAGTCGGCCTTCGATCATCAGAGCGCGTAAAAGCACCAACCGTACTCTGAGAAAGTTTGCTCAATTCGATTCAGCAATTCCTCGCGTTCCACTGATTCCAGATTACGAGGATAAATCTTTACAAGTCTCATTGGATTCTCAACTTCGCCGCGCCGGTCCATTTCATCGCGCTTTTGCTTCATAAGGAGCCAAGCTTGTTTCTTAAGGATTCCGGTTTTGATATAGCCAAACTGTCGAACATTATGAAGTTGTTGGAACTATCTGGGTAGGCGGGCAATTTGATGATACCTATTTGGGCAATCTTCCACTACACTTCATGTAAATACATAACTACGTCCAACAGTACTGCAATGCAATTACTGAACCTGGCGGGCAATAATTTCACCATTCTGTAGGTATTGACCTGCCCGCTGAAAATTATTAAGTGGTCTTCGAGCTTCCGCTCTTCTCTTTTTCGGGTTTGGTGGTGCGGGAATGCTGGCTTCCAAGAAAATCCAATTTGAACCTGGTGATGCCTGCCTTCCCTATATTGATACTAACTGTATCAAATCGGATATTCGAACACTCAAAAAACTTGTCCACGGTGTGACATCCTTCATTGTGCTGATAAGTAGGTTGCAGAGGCGTTGGAACATTTTAATGCGGCTCGCTTTATATGCCCTTCAAAGGGAAAGTTTGAGTGGTAGACCGCTTGTATTGCGAGATACACCTAGGCTTATGAAGAAGCAGTAGCTTAGCGGGGCTGCAATCATCTATCCATGGTATCTAAGATGCTGAAGTTCTGCTTTTAAGGCTGAGCACTGCCCGTCGACGGATCCTGGGTTTGTTAATAAGCTTTGGAACTATTCTGAAGGCTCATGGGAAGGGGGGTGCGCTCGACGCAGCAACCTTCCCTATAACATCTTACATGAGCATGTGTTACTGATTTCCGGCCAACAGCTTGAGGGGACATGCAGATTTGAACAAGAATGGATTTGGTGGTGTTCTCTACCACGGTCCACGGGTAGTGCCTCGCGAGGTCCCCACCTGGCGGCAAGATTGGCACCATGATGAGCGGTTGAGGGTCTCGGAGCGGTCTGTGATACAAAGATAAGTCTGCCGTAAGCTTTCAAAGGGTACGGTAACCTAGACGTAGTGCACAATGTCTTTCTTTGTACTCGGTTTATCGAGTATTATAGGAAGGTTGAAAGATAATGCACTGCGGCTTGTTGCGCAAAACGCACGGACATGTAGACGAACCGGGATCAGGGCTTAAGCATTACTATTTCCTCGCGCAAAGTTGGATCAATTCACCGTAAGCCCTCCATAAATATCAAGATGCTGTTCCGCTCCTCTCGCGAACACAGAGCAAGATACCGCGCTGAATGCGTTTCTAGCTGCCCTCAACTAACTGTAGCAGCATCATTCCTCCAGCAGTCACAATGGCTGACTACGCCGAGTACTTAGCTCTCTCACTAGGATTAGCCCAAATCATCGGTATCACATTTCCAGCTCTCTACACAGGTAGGCCTCCGTTCGTCCATTCTTACTGTTCGAGGTACGTGCTGATATACTAGGTACCACATTTGCCTACAGCAGCATCGTTATCCCAGCCCTGGTCACCTACGCGCCTCCCAAGCTCCTCGCGAAACAGTGGCTCCAAGCCTACCAATTCGGTCCTAAATTCGTCCTTCCACTTATCCTTTGTGGCACGCTAGCCAATGCTATGCTGGCGTACTTCGACACCAATCCTTCGAGCCGCATCCAATATGTGGTCGCTGCCGTGACTACCATCTCCATAATGCCTATGACACTTCTCTACATGGAGCCTGGAATCAACGGAGCTGCGAAATGCAAGGTACAACAACTACTCAGGGATGAAGGTTTTGAGATGCAGGAGAGTACGGGAATGGTGAGGGTCGATAGGCATACTGCGAAAGAGGCGTGGCGAAAGTGGGCTGAGAAGACTGACATGAAGGACATCGCTCTCATGTGGTCTAGAATCAATGCATGGAGGTGGATGATCACAGCCGTGGCTACTGTTGCGAGTGCTAGTGCTACGTGTCTGTAACGTTGAGGGAAGCTTTTGCAGTGATCCATGCAATTTGGCGATGCGATTTGGGGCAGGGAGGCAGAATACGGGAGGTTGGACAGAGCCGTCATTGCGGTCGGGCGAACAGCTTGGTTCATACTGGATTGGGATGATTGATCGGCACTTCATACTTTCGTAGTTGGTAGGGTATCACTAATAAATTGTGGCTTGGGGATACCCCAGAAGCGATCCAACTAGCATCGAAGCACGAGAGCCTCAGCCTTGCATATATATACGACGTCTGCCTTGACTCAGTTTCCACAACGCCATGACTACTGGCACCTAAGTAGGCTTCAAATAATCCTTGCTCGTGTCACTCTCCGTCTAAAATTATAATACATTGTGAGCTGATGCACGTCAATATCGAAGAGGCCATGGAATACACTGCCGATTCTTGCACATGGAGTGGCCCAGACCTAGTCTCAGCTGTGGATATTGGTGGTCAATTGCTAGGTATTTCGGAGAATCTCTACGAATTACTGCTGCACTTCTCCTGACTTCATCCCGACTATGCATTCTAGGTAGACGCAAATTGCATATAAACCATTCGACATTAGCTTATATATTGCCAAACTAGAGGTTTTTGCCACCATTTTGGAAGCTTCTGGAGCTCAAAAAAAATGTTCTATTAGCATCAAGAAACTTGCACAATATCATTAGTCAATTTTACGGTGGAGCGCATTTGGACTTTCTCAATGAGATCTTCGAGGGTGATAGCGGCTGAACAAACAGGGATTCCCTTAGATTACATCCTCAGCGGGCTCGACAGCATGCCAGTAATCTAGCATTCCTTTTTGAAAACTCGCGTATATTTTACCCGGTCCTGACATGCTACACCTAATTGCGGAATATGCAGGTCCCGATATTTCGACGAGGAGCATTTCCCTCGCTCTTCTAGGATCTGTAGAGTGAAGAGAATTACTTATTACCTATTTACAGTCGATAGCGCAACCGGCTTCGCTTATTATTTTGAACTATTTATGCCAACTCGCCAAAGGGGGCAAAAGGTTGTTCTGCTCGTGGTGGCGACTTTTTGTACCAAACCGCTTCGATTACCATTACATACCACTTATAATCACGGTTACATAGTCCGGTCAGCTCCGCATTTGCACCAGTCTCGTACTACTTAAACTTCTACTTCTACATTTTCACATGGCACACACAGTAAGTTTTTCTTTTCAGGGTCTTGGACCGCCCTATCTACAGATCCATCTCTTTCAGATTCCGTCCTAAAAGAGCTACGACTCACTCGAAGGTCTATTATCATATTTCTCCATCTGCCCACTCATTCAGAGCTTCAAGCGATATCTTTGTGTAAGGATGTTGAGGCCCAAGGACCTGTTTCTGTAGCCGGAAGCATTTTTGCATTAGAGAGATGGCCTCGTTACTGTTGCTTTGGGACTTCAACGTAACTGCGAGGTTGTTTATACTGGTTAGCGTGTCCGGATGCTCCGGCCCTAGCACCCTCTGTCTCGTCTCCATTACTCGAACCCCCAGCTCTTCGGCCTCCTTCCATCGCCCTTGATTCCGGTACGTCGATGCGAGGTTGGACATGCTGGTTAGCGTGTCTGGATGCTCCGGCCCTTGCGCCCTCAAACTCGCCTCTATCACTTGCACCTCCAGCTCTTCGGCCTCCTTCCATCGCCCTTGATTCCTGTATGTCGATGCCAGGTTGGCCATGCTGAATAGAGTGTCTGGGTGCTCCGGTCCCAGCACTCTCAAACACGCCTCTATCACTTGCACAATCAGCCCCTCGGCCTCCTTCCGTCGCCCTTGATTCCAGTACGTCGATGCCAGGTTGGCCATGCTGGATAGCGTGTCTGGATGCTCCGGCCCTAGCGCCCTCAAACTCGCCTCTATCACTTGCACAAATAGCCCCTCGGCCTCCTTCCATCGCCCTTGATTCCAGTACGTCAACGCCAAATTGGCTATACAGGTTAGCGTGTCTGGATGCTCCGGCTCTAGCACCCTTAAGCTTGTCTCCATTACTTGCACAAACAGCTCTTCGGCCTCCTCCCATCGTCCTTGATTCCGGTACGTCGACGCCAGATTGGCCATGCTGGTTAGCGTGTCTGGATGCTCCGGCCCTTGCACCCTCTTTCTTGTTTCCATCGCTTGCACCTCCAGCTCTTCGGCCTCCTTCCATCGTCCTTGACTCCGGTACGTCGACGCCAGATTGGCCATGCTGGTTAGCGTGGAAGGATGCTCTGGGCCTAGCACCCTCAAACTCGCTTCTATTACTTGCACAAATAGCCCCTCGGCCTTCTTCCATCGCCCTTGATTCCAGTACGTCAACGCCAGATTGGCTATGCAGACTAGCGTGTCTGGATGCTCTGACCCTAATACCCTTAAACTTGTCTCCATTACTTGCACAAACAACTCTTCGGCCTCCTTCCATCGTCCTTGATTCCGGTACGTCGACGCCAGATTGGCCATGCTGGTTAGCGTGGAAGGATGCTCCGGTCCTAGCACCCTCAAACATGCCTCTATTACTTTCACTTCCAGCTCTTCGGTCTCCATCCATCGTCCTTGATTCCGGTACGTTGATGCCAGATTGGTCATGCTGGTGAGCGTGAAAGAATGCTCCGGCCCCACCACCCTCAAACTCGCCTCTATCACTTGCACAAACAGGTCCTCGGCCTTCCTCCATCGCCCTTGGTTCATGTACGTCAACGCCAGATTGGCTATACAGGCTAGCGTGTCCGGATGTTCCGGCCCTAGCACCCTTAAGCTTGTCTCCATTACTTGCACAAACAGCTCTTCGGCCTCCCTCCATCGTCCTTGATTCCGGTACGTCGACGCCAGATTGGCCATGCTGGTTAGCGTGGAAGGATGCTCCTGCCCTAGTGCCTTCCTGTACCCTTCCTGCGCTCGTCGGCTCATCTCCTCTGCTTCGCTGTAGCTTCCTTTGTCATCAGCATACCACGCAGCATTAAAAAGGATCGAAGACCAATGTTCCAAGTAGACCTTATTCGTTGGTTGATATTCGAGGATTAATTCAGCGTGCGGAAATAGGTTCTGGCACGTTGACCAGTTCTCATAGCGCCCTACCGGGAAAGCTTCGTTTATTATCGTGACATACTTCTCCTTCCATATCTCTAGCTCTCTGTTTAGCTCTAACCACGTTTTTGTCGAGAATTGGACTAGTCGATGCATATCAAATCCGTTTCCATCGACATTCGTCCTAATAAGGGAATAGCTACATAATGTGTATATGTCGTCTTCGAAACCATCCTTCATATCGCCTTCCTGGTAGTGATGATCGAGGAGCGATTCGGGAATTCTTTGCCAGTCAAAGAGACTCATAAGTGATAGTAGCCGAGCAGCCGAAGGCTTATTTGCGCGAATATGTTCGAATGAAATCTGCCAGGTGGCGATAATAGAGTTTGACGCGCTGCCATCTCTGCGAGAATCTCCAACATCCTTCTTAAGTAGACTTGCTCTTTCTTTGTCGCTTCTACCAAGATCGTGCAGATATTTCGAGACCGTAGTACGAGCTGCCCTCTGGCTGACGTATGCGGCCGCTTGGGTGATAGCAAGAGGCATGTAGTCTAGCATCTTTACTAGTTCTACCGCATCGTGCGCGTCAAAACTAGTCCCAACTCTAAGTTTTCTTTGAAAAAGAGCTAAGGCATGGCCTTGGTCCATGGGCTCTACTTTTATAATATCTGAGGCGCTTTCCATTAATCTGTGAACTAGCTCTTGGTTTCGAGAGGTGACTAGGATAGATCCATTTGGCGATTGAGGAAGGAAGACCGACAAAGGCTCTGCTAGCGGGCCTGAACTGCTACTCGCGTCGCCACTTGCGTCTCTACTTTCTTGAGGAAAAAAGACGCTTGGATCGTCGGCGTTATCAACTATCATAACCCAACGGCCGTTTGTCTCGTCGCATAGCCAGTTGCTAACGAGGCTTAGGATGTCGGATTCCGGCTTTTCCCAGCCGGGAATTTTTAATCTTTGGGCGACTTTTCTATATCCTTTTTTGAATCTGGCTGCACTACTTGCGTGGACCCAGAAAACCCAGGTTTCGGGTGATCTCTTTCGTAACTGGTAGGAGTACTCGATTGCAACTTGAGACTTTCTGCTTTCACGGTCAGTTCGTTTTCCGCTCGCGTCCTTCCAGTCAGCAACGCACCCGACACCTCCAAGGCCCACAAGTGCCACTCGAGACGCTGGCTGGGAGCATCTCTGGCGTATTTCAGAGAGTATATCACAATCTACAAAGTCTCGATCACGCCGAAAGGGCACTGTTGAGGATGGTGTAGGTCGCAGTGAGAGGGTTTCTAAATGGGAATATTAGCTCGACTTCCCGCATCCTATGACTATGGTGCATTCTAGTTTATGAAGACATACCTATTCGAGATCGCAATGTTGATGAGGCGGCGGCATGGTAGTATGTCAAGGTCTGGATATAACCTTGGAGGTCCGTTCTTATCTTCTTGACTTTCCCGTCCTGGCGAAGGCTCGAAATCGCCTTTCTGCTTCTCTCACTCCAAGAGTCATCTGGTAGCGGCAATACTTTCCCAATCGCAATGTCAAGAGATTCTATCTGTGTTCGGTACCCCTCGATAGCTGGGAGGAGAGCCTTCTTGGTTTCGTCCCGTATAGAGTCGGTCTCAATTGCAATCTTAGTCCGTTCAAGGGTGTCGAGTAGTACCGGCAATTCGGCTTTGACGTGTTGAAACGTTTTTGGAACCTCCCCAACGCTGGATTGGAACTCGCTGAGACGAAGTAAGACTTTGGAGCCAAAGTCGACAAGCTGTGCTATGCTGGCTACAGCGCTAACGACGGCAAGTGTTTCTGCCATGTTACACTAATATGCTTTTGCTGTAGTAGGTAAGGATTGCAAAAGAAGGAAATTTGTCTAAGAGAAAGGGTGCTTGTTGGAAAAACACTAGGACTATGAGGTTGCAACTGAAATTGCGCAAGGCAGACAAAGCGGGGCGGGGGCAGTGCCATCTGGTTACGGACGGGAAACCGCAGTATATGCAAATGTGTTTGGGGCTAGTGGCATCCTGGACGATCCATGCCCTATTCCAGCTAGTTCTTTTTGGCAGAGCTGCTGGATGGCGGACCAGCACGCATATACTCGAGAGGCAGGTTGTCCAACGTGACAGAGACATCTTCGTTATAACTATTTTGAGACCTTAGAGATCTTCTATCAGCTCTCCGTTCATTTCCAGGGGCAAGTCTGTTTGTGGCCTACAGCAGTATAGCTCTCGTTAAGCCTCAACGCCACCAATAAGCCGCCTCTACAGGGAGATTCTGCCGCTCTCTCTGTGTAGTATACAGACGCTACTCCCCATCTCAATGCAATCTGGGGCTTCCTTTCGAATACCTAATCAGCTTCTGCTCTAGCTGACACGGTTTCAGGGTTGCACTGTCGAACTCGTGTTTTTGGGTTCAGTTCAAACGTCTTGATTGTTTCTATAAGGAGATGAGAGGCTAGGCTATATATACCGCCATGGGGGCCACGTGTAATTTGCTGAACTGAGCTGATTGTTATCTTCTGAATCAGACGCTCCGCTGGATAATTTCCTAAGCCAATGAGAGCACGCACTAGGCTCACATCCCTGTCCGCCATAAAATTCTCTGCGGAGCGTCTGAGGAGAAATGGTCGCGTCTTTGGTGGTAACCGGTTGTTTTTATTAACCCTTACCAGCTTTAACGCGTAATGAGTCGGCGGAACCTTCATCCATCAACTGTTTCGGGAGATGCATTTAAATCTCTAGGTAATGGCCTTTTATTTTATACGTATAATAGCTAATGATAACGCCGGCATAGATATGATATATAGCCTGCAAAACTGTGGGCGCGTTCCTAAACTAAAATCCGCGTAACGCCCGTCGAATTCCTGTAAATTCCTGCCAACACCTGCGAACACTAGCGAATGTCTGTAAATACCTGCGAATACCTATGAACACCTCTAAACACTCCTAAACACCTACAAACTCTTGTACTAATAGAATTATATCGTTTAGCTATAGCTAAGTACTTCTACAGCACTCGCTAGCTTCTGCGAGCACCTATCTATCCTTATAGCTGTTCTTTGAAGCTAGGTTGCTAGTAGCGGAGGCGGATAGAATTGTCTTAATATTATTATTAAGCTCATCGCTGGTATAACCCGTCTAGATGTAGAAGGGGACTTGGAGGGACGCTCGATAAAGGGCTTTTCGGGCGTGTGGACTTCGCCGGCGGTATCAATGTCAACTGGAATAGGTAAAGGGAATAAATAAATTTCGATTAATCGCGTATTTGGCGTATTTGGCATTGATATAAGGCATGAGATACAGCGTGGAAGTTACGTAGATGTTGTCTAAGAGAAGAACATCAAGTTGTGTACAACAAGAATTCTCCTTGGTGTTCTTCTATTGGCTCGCTTACTAGCCCTAGTTTGAAGGAGTTAGCGCCAGCGCTCTAATTGGTCCACAAATTTGCAAGAGTTCAATTCCTAACACGGAGGGTCTGATTTATGAGATAAGCTGATTAATGGGTTCCTTCGTCATCATACCACGTGCTCCCTTGTATATAGCTTCGTCTCCGGCCCGACTTACAGCATTAAAGAGAGTCTCCACCTTCCTGCCTATAGAGTGTATTAGCTTCCGCCGAAGTGCTCGGAGAATTTTTACTCAATATCTTGCCAAGTGCTCTATTCTTGATACGGTTAGATTCCCCAGTTTGAGGCAGAGACGTCTCTAAATCCCGATCGTGCAGATGAGAGGTCGGAGGAACAGCGGAATCCTGAGAGGCAAGAAGAGCGGGCGGACAAATGCGTAGTCGTTGTACTACTTTGCAGGGAATGGTTATCGGCTTCCCTGATACGGCCACGTCGGCATAATTCATCCCCGCGGGTGGATAGTTTGAACTACAGGCTGAACATAAAAGTGCAAATAGCCCAATCAGGCTTGATCATGTAGAATCAATTGGTAGCTGAGCTTTTAGGCCCAGACCTTCAGAGACGTAATCTAAAGCCTGACTGTTCCCAAGAAGCGAGAGCTAGTTTGATAACTACCTATCAGAAATCTGTAGAACAGAATTCAATTTACCTCCGAGATTTTCTCCTAGTACTCATCTGCCAGAATCCAGAATCAGGACACTGGTTTGCTACACATGGTGAGGGATCGCCCATGTCACAGCGTTAAAATAGCACAGGCTGATACGCTTTACAACGCCCTCGCAAGTGCCAATATCTCATCACCGAATTCCGGGTGTTCGTTCTTTTGTGATGGGTAGGTTGTTTCAGTCATCATGTTGAGCATGCCCGGGTTGGTGTCTAGGATCAATTGTTTGGCGAAGGTGCACCGGCCGACCATTTCTTCCCATTGCTTCTTCTTGGTGCGAAGGGATGGATCGGTGGTGCTGTAGAGCATGCCCTGTTGGTACGATGAATTGTTAGGTTTGCACTTTTATTGCTTAATGGAAGAGGCGGCGATGGAGTGGATTGCGTACCAGTGAGCGTCCGACAAAATCCCACATAAAATAAACCTAGTTCTTGCTAGCCGCAGGCGTCATGTAGGTTTGTTGAAGATTCGGCGCCATGGCGGGATGGTGTGCCAGCTTGTCGAGGAGGGTGCGAAGCTTCTGCGCGTGCTCGGTCCAATCAGGGAAGGCGTTGGTGGGGAGAGGGGCCGTTGTCAGTTGTGTCGTAAATTCTTCACGGGTGATTCTGTTCGGATCCATTGTTGGAAGTTTGTTGGAGGTCGGACTGCTTTGAGGCGTAATATGTAGTGGGTGATGTAGAGGTGGTTGAAGGGTCGGAGTGGATATGCAGAGCGAAGATGTGCACATGGAGTAATGGAGTGATGGGACGCGAAGGTGTGCGATCGCCAGGGGACGCGAAGGAATGACGTAATTTCGCAATGTTGACGAGTCGTACAAGAATCTCGCGACTCACGTGATCCGTTTCAATTTACGGTGTGAGACTCCGAAGGAGGGTTAGTAATAAGGACTGCTCCTTAGCAGGTTGCTCCGTATATAGTCTTGGCATGGGAGTTTTGCATAAGAACTCGCCATGCCCGTACATAGAGAATCAAGTCCATTTTCCTCCGAAAGCCCACAACGGAGTGGCCATGCACCCCACCACCAAACTATCTCCGCACAGCATTCGCCCATCTCTGTTTTTATCGATAGCCATCAAGAACACGGAGCGCCAACCGCTGCAATCTCGAGAGCATGCACTTTGAGTTAAAATGATAGAGGAAAGATGTTGGAGATGTATTATTCTGAATGACCCCGTAAGGCTAGTTTGAGAGATTGGCATTTCCATCGCTGATTTGAGAACCTCTGCAGTGCGACTCTGAAGACATCTGTAAAACTTGTACAGACAATTCGAATAAACAGCACCCGAATCTGGAATGCAGGCGGGGAATGCTCGCGAATCAAGTGAATGATGGGTTCTCCTGTATGTGAATGTCTATATGGAAGATTACATGTCGACTGAGGGATAAAGCTGTGATTGAACTCCCCGATGACTACTGGATATTCGAAGACGAAGGCCGAAGCTACAAAGTCTTAATCAGCTATGAGGAAATAGATGAGATGGATATCATAGACTATACTGTCCGTGATATGTCTTGCTTTTTTTCTGAAAAGGATTCCCCGGAAGATTTTCAACCCTCGATCGTCGCATTTCTGGAACAGTTCTCAACTATAAATATCCGTTGGAATAACGCATTTGAGCAGATGACTGAAGACATCATTGCATTTGGCGCCGGGTTCCAGGAGTTCTGGCTCACTCGATGCTCCTTTCCGCCGAGCAGCACCCTCGATGAACGTACACCAATTGCATCTGCTCTTCAATGCCTCGTGAGATGTTATAATGCCTTCGAGGTATCCCTTAATTGGCCATTTAGATATATGGAAGAATATTTGGCAAATCATAATCATATCAGATTACGTGAAACCGAAAGCGACTTCCGCGGTCTTGGCTTTTATCCCTCGATTGACGTGTGGAGGTTACCCCATGATCATGACCTGCCAGAAGAGCGCAATGTAACGAGGACACCTCTCGGCCGTCTCTGGACAGATACCATACAAATTGCCCAGCGCATCTTGTTTCGAGGACGAGCAACAGACTGGCCACTCGTGTTCTTCACTCTCTGCATCTTGACATTGGCCCGCGGCTGTCTAGATGGCCGATGGACAAACGCTCTCCGCATTGCTTATAATACACTGAAAGGGTCTCTCGACGACCTTTGCAGAATATTTCTACATTGTACTGGAGACCTCCACCCGCTGAACCCTAATTTTGACCTCGAGTGGTTCACGTTAATGGTAGGCGGCGAGGAACCTCTCGTAGACTATTACCGAGAAATGAATAAGATGTGGGCTAATAGTAAGCTTTCCTTTTCTGCCTACTAGAGTTGGGCCTCACACTAAAGATCGAGCAGGCGCTGGGGTGAGATACGAGGAAGAGTATGAAACTTTCGAAGGGTTCTGCCGAAATCTTGACATTTTTGTGCATGGAATGGTCCTCTAAACTGTCTACTGGGAGATTCAAAGGGGTTTTAGTCAGCTATTTTGGAAAGATAGTCGCATCTTCTCTCCTTTGTGGTGTGAATCATTCCTTCCGTTCCTCTTTCTGATGGTTTATGTGGCAGGAAGTTTGGTGGCTGCAGAGTTTTCTCGTGGCGTTCTGATTACGATTGTGGCGCCTCGGCACGATTGCGAGCGCACAGCTCCCAGTCTCCGCCTTGCACCCACCACCGAACAAAATCTTTCAACGGAGACCCTGATATCTGCACATAGAATACCAAAGTTCTCCACAGTACGTAATGGCAGCCCCTATTGAAGCATTTGAGAAGCTCGCTCTCAGCACTCCTAAGATCCCTGCGTAAGTATTCGCGGTACGATGGATAACCACTGTGTGTGCAGCTACTGATAGTGTTTGCTCCAGGCTTCATGAAGTTTCCCGTGAGATTAACACAACAACTTCACATGACCTGCATCGAGAATCCAGTCTGATGAATGCAAAACGACTCGATTATCTTGCTGCTTTGCCGGTAGAGCTAATCCTGATGATTTTTTCGTATCTCGATCCCACCGCACCTTTTCTTTATCAATCAGTGAGATATCCATCTGAACACATACTACAGTTCGACCCTTTTTAATGTGGCCACACAGGTATCTAGGAAATGGCGGGCTGTTCTATCGTCCCCACAAGTGCTTGAGGACGCCCTCGCCCAGTGGTATTCAGCCGCGGACCCTCCAATGCAATTCGAAAACGCAAGTGGACCTCACAGCGAACACGAAATTATTTACTTGAAGCTGGAACGTATGCAACGCTTTCGCAACGCAAAACCGAGTTCTCATACTGTCTTCCAAACATCCATCTCTTTGGACTCGGTTAGCAATGATTCTCACATTACTAACCTTATCGATATAATTGACGTTGCGTTTTATGGTAACCATGTTGCCTGGATTCATAAATCGGGCCCAGTATATGTTGTCAACTTACGGACCGGCGCAAATTTCGTTGTACCAGTCGAAGTAGGGGGCCCCCTGGGACCTGTTTGGCGCATTTATCTCACAAATCAACTTCTTGTCCTTCAATACTCCATTGGCAAGGGGTTCTATGCCTATGATCTTGCGACACAGGAGGTGCGTTCTTTCCAGGTTCCTTCAAAAACAAACATCCACGTTGCAGCGCATGGAAAACTCGTGTCGGTGCTTTTCTACCCTGTGCGTGCGGAGATACCCGGACATGCGGACATCAACCGTGCGGTTATTGTTTGGGACTTTGAGACTCAGACCTCGCAATCTTTTCAAATAACACAAACCGTCCTACATATGCCACCACACTGTCACCCAGAACACCAACAAAGGTTAGCCAGATATCTTTAGATGACGCATGCCAATGCCCTCTTTATTTCATTCATCAATAGGTCAAACTTCAAACTCACCAATATAGGTGTCAGCACTTCCCAAAGTTGCTCATTGTCAACTCCGCGCGAAAGACTGTCACAGTCTTTTCCAACACTTGCAACGAGCAGTGTCAATCACATGTGAATTTCCAAAAGTACGACATCGCTGGAAGGCTGCTCAAGAAGGAACTAGTCTGGCTGGGTGAATACGGGGAGCCCGGAGAGCCAATACACTTTCGGAACGTTTATCCGACGGATTACGACAGGCGCTTCGAAATTTCTTTCTGGTGTCAATGGGGGGATGAGGCATATACTGTTATATACGATGACGAGGGGTCCGGCAGCTGGAACCAAGGTGGGAAAGGGGAAATTGAAAATGTCGAGCATTGTGACATAAAACGGCCATCGTGGAAAGAGGTAGAATTCGAACTCGAGTTTCCAATGTCACGCATGGATCATTTCTACGACGAGCAGGTGTATGTGTAATGGTTTTGTCCATTGTCCTAACATCCCCTTTATCTATCCTTTCGTGTGGGACCACCTCCTCGAAGACTTAGCTGACTTTTCCAGAACTGGGATCATATTTCGCCGTGCGCCAAAGCAAGGATTGCCAGCAATCACGAACAAGATTCCTGTCCCGGCCTGGAAGGAGGAACTAGACGGCGGAACTGAAGCCCGGCATTCCTTTCTGGTGAACGACCAATATGCCATCGTATTTGAAGAAAATTGTATCCGCGTCTGGAGCTTTGATCCCCATGTCGATATGAGTGGATATCGCACAGACTATCTGTGAAACAACGTCGTTCGTGCCGTTTGTGTATTATGTTTGAAAGTCGAACTAGCAATCTTCTTGGCAGGTCTTTTCTTTTCCTTGCATGCTACGCATCTCATGAAATTAAAAAAAATTACTCAAGTCTGCCATGGGGCGATCCCCTTGATACTTGCCTACCATCTGCTATAACCTTAAATCCACTCCGGTGCTCTAGGTATTTCTCATCACGTCCGACCAGTTGAGCACGTAATTCCTCCGTCAACCACCAATTTCTGACCCGTGATATACTTTGCCGAATCCGACATCAAGAACACAGCCGCGTTTGCAACATCAAAAGCATCACCCATCTTTCCCATCGGCACCTGTCGATTTCTCGTTTCAATGAAACCTTCCAGATCTCCTCCGGCGTACTTATCCGCCAACATAGACACTAGCGGCGTATGCATCAGCCCCGGCACCACAACATTCAACCTCACGCCCTTCGGCGCATACGTCACCGCTGTGACTTTGGTAAACTGAATAATCGCCGCCTTAGCGGCTGCATACGCGACCTGCGGCTTTCCGATGTAGCGCAGGCCGGCAATCGAGGCGATGTTGATGACGACCCCACTCCCTTGCATTTCCATGATGGGCAGAACCTCGTGGCAGGTAAGGTATACACTCTTCAAATTGACATCACACTGCGCATCCCAAGTTTCTTCATCCATCTCCGCCGGCCCACCCTTTTCAGATCGCCCAACGTTGTTGACGAGGAGATCTATGCGGCCGTACTTGGACATGCAGGCTGCAACGAGGGCTTTAACATCCGAGGAAGATGTCACGTCAGCGGCCATTACGTCGCAAACGCCGCCTTCGCGCTCCAGTCGATGTCGAGTGGCCGAGGCGGATTGGAGGGACAGGTCGCAGCCGAAGACGAGGGCACCGTTTTGACACAGTAGGCGTGCTGTCGCGGCGCCATTTCCCCACATGTCCGGGTCGCCGGTTTGGCCGATTCCGGTCAGGAGGGCTACTTTATCTTTAAGGTCGGAGTACATTGTTTGGATTTGGATGTAAGGTTAATTTAGGGTGGCTTTTGGGTGGGTGGTCAGGGTTTCTGGTATGATTCCGGCTAATAAATGAAGGTTCTGAGTGATTCAAAAAGATTGCGACTGTCTGGTTGAGGATTCGGATTCGTCGTTTGACTTATCGCATTAATTCGAATTTTTAGCAATGTCTTGATGGCCAACTACGAAGTAATAATTAGGGTACGTGCCTCTGCTATACGAGATGCGGGGTGGTTCCGATATCGCAGAGGGATCTCAAAAAGACGAAAGTTCCCTCGAAAATGAGGTGCGCGAGCTTTTAATCGATTTAACACAACTCAAATAAGAGAAATATATTCATTTCGGAGCAGCCTGTTTACGATTGATCTCTTACATGACGTTCTTCCAAATCCACAGCGACCGCGAATTACAATACGATTTCAAGCCGGCTATCCCCCACTCGGTGCCAATACCACTCCATTTGTGTCCGCCAAAGGGCACGTTTGGCGCAACATCGAAATGCGAATTCACCCAGACGCTTCCGGCTGAGAGCTGCCTCGCAATCTTCTCGCCTCGCGCAAGATCCTTTGTCCAGACCGAAGCACCCAAGCCCGTTTCGCCGCTATTAGCACGCTCGATGGCGTCGTTTTCATCCGACCATTTCAGTAGCGGCACAATGGGTCCAAAGGGCTCTTCCGTTACAATGCGGGAGTCTTCTGGCGGGTTGTCGATGATGGCGGGAGTGATGAAGTAGCCTTTTGATGCTTCTCTCACGCCTCCGCTGAATGCGGTTGTCCAGGAGCATTTGTCTATCTCCGCATACATGTCTTTGACTTTCTCGAATCTAGGGATTGAAATTAGCACGTCCCTCTCTCTCTCTCTCTCTGTGGCTAGTCTGAGGGGAAGGAGCTGACTGCATGCTATTCTGTATCGGCCCGACAAGGACATCCGGCTCGAACCCATCGCCCGTCTTGATGGTTTTTGTAAACTCGACCATCGCATCCCGGAACCGGTCGTAGATTTTCTCATGGATGTAAAAGCGTTTCACGAGCATGCAAATCTGGCCCGAGTTCAAAAACGCCAGCGTCGCAAGCTTGGGCACAATCTTGTCAATCTCCACATCCTCGCATATAATGGCTGGATCGTTCCCGCCCAGCTCCAGCGTAACGCGTTTCAGCGTCCGCGCACAGCTCTCCATGACCTTCTTCCCCGTGGCGATCGAGCCTGTGAAACTGACTTTATCGATGCCCGGATGTTCCGTCAACATTGGCCCCAGGTCGTCCCCACCGCTGACGACCTGGAAGACGCCCGGCGGGAAGACGGACATGCCGATCTCGCCGAGCTTGAGGTCGCAGTAGGGCGTGAAGGGGGATGGCTTTATGATTATCGTGTTGCCCGTGATTAACGCCGGACCTACCTTCCCGACGTTGAGCAGGACGGGCCAGTTCCAGGGCACGATACCGCAGCAGACGCCGATGGGCGGGAAGGTCTGGAGGACGGTGCGCTCAGAGTTGGAGTCTAGAACTTCGTCTTTCACTTCCATGGTTGCGAACGCGCGGAGCCAGGTTAGAGTCATGTCCAGCTCGGATTTCGCGAGCGTGAGGGGCTTGCCTTGCTCGAGTACTAAGAGTTTCTCGAGCTCTTCCCTGTTGGCCTCAATGGCGGAGGCGTAGACGATGAGGAGTTTGGAGCGCTCGGAGAAGGACGTCGTGGACCAGGATTTGAAGGCGGCGCGGGCATGTTTTACGGCGGCGTCGACGTCGGACTTGGTTGAGACGGGGACTTCGTAGAGGGGTTCGCCTGTGGAGGGGTTGATGGAGTGGCGGGTCTCGGAGGTGGGTGAGAAGGCGTTGTTGATGATGTTTCCGGGGTATTTCTGATTGATATTAGCGCGTCTGGGGTCCAGGCTGTAAGAAGAGAAGGGAGGGATGGACGTGCGGTAGTGTCTATTTTGATAGTAGCCATGATGGAGGAATTGGGAACTTGGAATAGGGGAGTTTGTAGCGGAAGGATTTAATGACTTAGAGGAGGCTTGATTGATGATTGGGGTACTCGGGGGTAAGAGTAGTATATATCTCCTTCCAAATACCCTACCGAAAAGACTTTGAAAGCATGCCCACTTAGCTGCTGAGGCCAGCGTGCCTCTAGCCGTTACTCTGTTCCCCTTTTAAGCTGTAACCAAAAGACTTGGCTCGAAGATACAGACCTCCAATCTACCCCACCTTGTGCACCCCGTTCGGGAATTTGGATGTGAGATCGGATGCGGGGTCTCGCGGTGAGCGTCCAAGGGGATGTCTCAAAGCTGAACTTCACCAATTAAATTTCGAGACGAGTCTTGTAGTACGTACCGTTACATGTACCGTTACTGGACATGAGTTGCAGAAGATCCCATCTCAGGCGACTGATTGGTCAATCACCGCATGTGACTGTTTCTTACTGCTTATTGTGCACGCCTGACCTCATTCCTTGAATCTGACCGTTACGGCTCGATTTTCCCTTTTCGCCTGTCTCTCCCTTATGGTCCAGGGTAGAACCTGATTCTTAGTTTCTAACGCTGCTTACATATACTAACCTTTGCTCTCCGCCCTTAGCATACCGTGGGGGGGGGGGGAGGGGAAGTCTCCACAAACACTTCATCGCCGTCTTCATTGTTGTCTTCATCTCAGACATCCTCATTCCCGTATCATTGATGCACTCGGCAGCGCAGCATCTAAACCGCCTCGGTCTCGCAGTTGGAACAGCATGTCATGACCAAGAGCAGCTGAGAACAAAACAAAATACATTCACAGAAGTGTATATTCTATCATTCTTTCCCAGTAATGTTAAATCATTGCATGCTCTCTAAATCCTAATTCTATCCAAACCACAATCCCAAGGCCCAATTTCCCAACCTCATACAGGCGAGGTTCGAGAGTGACCGCTTATAGCATATGCCTTCATCATATGTGAGGAATGCTTTGGGCTCAAGGAACGGCGAAGTAGACTCCTACAGAAACGTGACGAAAGGCTGATGAATGCCTCTACGACGATGTAAACCCTTGAGAGTACATAAAAGAAAAGGAGATACATTAGAGGAAACATCCGCCATCCACTTTCTCGTAAGCGACTCGCCTCTCCTACAATTATTTCCGAGTTAGGTGATTAAACCTGCAGCGACAGAAGTTGCTATTATATCAATGCGGGAAAATTTCCACAAATTTAGTTCAAATTTCGAGAGGAAATGAAAACTCCAAGTAGAAAGATGAACGCCTCTGTATAGAGCCGCCCATCTATGTGGCAGGGTTTGCGCGGCGGGGTAATTATCGAAAGGCGATCGAGATCGCGTGCATCTGGATCAAGAGTCGAATCAAGACATGTGGCTACTGCGGTTTTCGCATCCCCTGCAAGGCTTAGCTATCACTTGAATTCGAAGAACACCTGTCAGTGGCTACGGCACGCTGGGGTTTGGCACAGGCCATAAGAGGCTTGGATTATCGGCCAAAACGAAGCACAGCTGTCAGTGGCTTCATCCAGATTTCAATCCTGGGTATTGATGCAAACATCACTGCCAGTGGCTGCCACACGCTGCGGGTTGGCATAAGCCTGAGTTATCGCTTGAACCTGAAGCACTCCTGTCAGTGACTGCATCCATCAAGTATCGTACCCACTCATACTTATAGAGACATATAGCTTTCCGTCTCTTCCAGGCTTCCATCATCATCTCCAGAGTATACCGATCTACCACGCCCTCATATCTCCATCCCACTTCGCCAAGACCTCTTTGGGTAGGTGTTTGATGATAGAGGACTCGCGGGGTTGAGCGATAGAGGTGAGCGTGAAGGTTATGGAGATTTCTTCAGATTTGTTGATGCTGTCATCCAGGGCGGGCGAGGCTGCGTTGATCATTGGCCAGTTTGTGCGATTATGGCTTCTAGCTATTCGAGACATCGAGTAGCTTGGCCGTCAGCCGCAGGAATGAGGCTATCAAAGTATTGCGCTGGAGAGTGTGTGTGGTGAAATGGTACGTTACGAGACGGATGCGGGATTCGGGGTTGAGTCAGGGGGAGCTATTGTGATGTGTCCGGTCCGTTTGAGGTATATGGATTCTGGTGATATCAGAACCTTGAAAATATTCATTCGGTCGTCAGCAGCGACTGAGCTCTGCATTATACGTGATTTGGATTGGTGTTGTTGGTGGTAAGGAATCAGAGGCCAGGATGGGTTGAAGTCTATGATATAGAGGTGTCCTCCGCTCCTGCCTTCCCTGGCACTGGGTACATACTCCTGGAAAGGCCCTTTACAAAAAATCAATTGCGCGTGAGCTCCAATTAATACTTAGTATTTCCTAAATATGCTTTAAAGCCCTAGGATTAGCGAGTCAGAGGTAATGCCATGCATCAGCCAAGAGATAGAAAAGAGATTGGGATATGTCAAGAGGCACACTCTACGAGTGTGTGCGGCGTATGAATAGACAGAACACTTTAATAACCAATAAATCACCATAATCGTATTCACAAAAACTACCCGTCGGCCTCTAGACCATATGGTATATCCCAAAACACGCCCCAGCGCCCGACGGCAGTCCCAGTACCGCGAATGCCCTGCGAAAAAAATTCTTACGCAAGATTAAGATGCCACCGCACCAGCCTTTCGCTGCAACTTAGACAATCTTGCCTCCAAATCCGCATTTTCATCCTCTCTCCGATGCAAATCTCTTTGCAGCATCTCCTTCTCCGACCGCAGCTGCTGCAGCCTCTGCGCCATCTTCTCGCGATAGGTTGCGTTCTCCTCGTGCATCGCTTCAATGCGGCTCCAATCTATGCTCGAGGTACTGCCGGTTGAGCCCGAGCGTACACGGGATAGCTCTTCGTCTTTCATCTTGAGTTTGAATTGGAGATCGTTGACCGTGTCGCGCCACGCGGTGTGTGCGGCGACGCGGGAGACATCTTCAGCCCCCATGCCCTGCCTGAGAGCCGCGATTTGGCTCGTGAGATGCTGATTCGCCTTTTCCAGCTCCAGAGCTCTATGCTCCAATGCCACATTCTTCGCAACCTGGAATAAATCGGTGGTGTCTCTCCGCTCAAGCGCTAAACTTTTTGGTCGTCCAAGCGGTGTCAATGATCCAGACCGTTCAAGCCGATCCAACTTTCGCGTGGCTTCGGCGAGCTTTGAGCGCAGGACTAGGACGTTGTTGAGGTCGTCGTCCCGCAATTTGCACATTGCGGCGTGCTCTCGGCGTTCTTTGGCGAGGAGACCTCGAATTTTGATGTTGTTGGATACGTCTTCGTCGCGGAGTGCGAAGAGGGCTTCGTGCCGTTTAGTCCAAGTGGCCTTTTCGGCTTCCAGGGCCTTGACTTTTTCTTGCAAGGCTTGGTAATCTTCCGGTGTAACGGAGATGGTAGGGTTTTCGCGCTCCATGACCACGATCTTCGACATCAGTGCCGACAATTGCTGTTCAAGCGGTCCGATGACTCTATGCTCTTCTCGGGGCTCTGGCTCCGAAACTTCTCTGTCGCTATCGAAAATTTGCTTGGGTCCAAGTGAGGTTGGCGTCTTTTCCGGGTAATCGAGTTCGCGTTCATCGCCGAGGGTCGAACTCCGTGAGTGGGTCTCGCTGTCACCGTCGTCGGTCTCTCGCGTCTGCATGGTTAGACGCCGAGGTCGAAGCTCTGCTACGTGGATAACTTCGTTTGCGAGCTTTTGCTGTGATAAACGGGCCAGCCGTTGCGCCTGCCACACTGTAGGAGGCAAGGCAGGAAATTCGGTACTCTCATCTTCGCCAGCAGTATCGCTGCTCCGGTCAGACTCGTAACCTGCAAAGCCACGCTGGGAGCTGATTGAAACGGAACGGGCCATTGATGCAACCGAGTGCACGGAAGGAGAACGTGAGGGGGTGTTGGCAACGCGATTTGGATTCCACATTAGGGACGCAGTAGCGAGAATGTTTAACAAAGGATGATGAATACCACCAAGGTAAGGTTGATTCAATGCCAGGTCGGAAGGTCTGATTATCTGGAGAGATGGCACCGGTTTTGAATATTTGGCGGTGTGAAGGGTTGGACAGATGAAACACGCTGATACCAAGGGGCTCCTGGCTGTGACACCTCCGTAGACCCCAGGCAGGAGCTTGGAGCTTGATTTCTTCGCATACCGTAAACGTGTATTTCTGGTTGTATTAAGGATCGGTTGTCCGGACGGTGAAAGATTGACCTACCTGGCACTTGGCTCCGTTTGCAGAGTATACCGTTCGACTACGGGATGCAATCTTACCTTTCAATGCACAAAACTTACACCGTAGAACCACATTTTCGACTCCACAGCGAAAGATATAATTTTCGTCTTGCCATTAAACAGTATCCAGCTTTGGGTGCAGCTGATACGTGTGAATACTGTGCGATACTGATGAGAGGGTTGCTGCCAACATGACGATGGCGTATCACATTGGTGATGAGACAAATCCTGCCTCAGATTGGAGTCGGCCAGCAAAACAAGCATTATTCTCGAACATAGAATTTCCACCATGCCGGCGACAGTATAAAGGCCAAAAGAAATGCTCATTTGCTTTGTCACCTTGTATGCTTCAAGGTTCGAGTGCGGCGTGTCCCTTGGTTTATCAATCGTGGGGGCGAGGTACGCGAACGGAGGCAGGACGCGCGGGAAGCTGACTTGGCAACCCTGCATCCGAAAATGCTGATTGCTAAGTGACTTGAGCGTAAAACATATCGTATTGTGGATCGTGGCGAGTTGACTGAAAGATGGGATGGAGGGAACATCGTTGCTGTATGAAGAGTGGGATTGAAGGGATGCGAAGGAACATGGTGTCGGGGATTCGGGAGAGCCAAGAATCGCCAAGCATTCACATGTTGCACGTAACTGCGTGATGATGTAATGCCGGAAAATCTTCAAGCTCCAACGTTTATGGGGAAACTCAGGCTCCACCTTCATCTTTGCCCATTACACCTTGCGCTCTTCCGCCACTTGTTCTCCAGCCGAATCTTCAATGACGGACGCTCCGAATCGGGATCCTGAGCAAGATCAACGAGACGCCGCAGTTCTATCGAAACATTTGCATCCGGGCTACTCGGGCGACTTCCATGGCAAATTGAGCAATGAGGACCATGGGGCCACTACAGAATCCGAGCCAGAATCTTCATTGAGGTTGCTAGGTGGTGACATTCATCGTGATCTCTACCGCATTGAAGCCAGATCCAAAAGGGCCAAGCGACACCATCGAGCAGCGACGTTTTCCTACTCCTACAAGACTAGTGAATCGAGCGAGGAAGATGGCCATGTTGTAGATCCGCGAGATGCTGGTGGTTTCCGGCGACACTATCTCCAGAGGCGGCATAGACGTTTCCACAGTGTTACAACTCCAGTGACAAGGAACTTTGTCTCATTCCTGAATCTTTACGGCAGTTTTGCAGGCGAGGATCTGGCTGAGTCAGACGATGAATCCGCACTCGAATCCGAAGATGAGGAAAGAGCTGAGCGTCCAGGCGAAATGAGCCCTCTTCTTGGGCGCCGCAGGAGTTCACGGGTACGACCGCAAGGAGATGCGTCGGTGCTAAAATCCTTCTTCACTCTGCTCAAAGCTTTCATTGGAACGGGAATCATGTTTCTACCCAAAGCATTCAAAAATGGAGGCATCCTCTTCTCATCCATTACTCTGGTCACGGTGTCGTTGGTGTCCTGTCTGTGTTTCCGTCTGCTCCTTCAATGCCGGGCACGATACGGAGGTGGCTACGGTGACCTGGGAGAAACCATTGGAGGCCCGAGGCTACGGTCATTGATACTCGCATCTATTGCCATTTCGCAGATTGGGTTTGTGTGTGCAGGGATAATTTTCACCGCCGAAAACCTGTATTCCTTCTTGGATGCTGTAACAGGATATCACCCCACAGCGCTTTCTACGAGTGCGCTGATAGTCTTGCAATTGATTGCTCTTATCCCGTTAGCGCTGATACGCAACATCTCGAAACTCGGTCCGGTGGCGTTGCTTGCAGATGTCTGCATTCTTTTGGGCCTCACCTATATATATTACTACGACATTTCTAGCATCGCGGTACACGGCGGCCTCAACAAGACGATCGAGCTCTTCAACCCGCGAGACTTCACTCTGACCGTCGGATCGGCCATCTTCACTTTCGAAGGCATTGGACTCATCCTGCCGATTCAATCATCCATGAAGGAACCCCAGAAATTCGATAGGCTTCTCTACATCGTCATGTCCATCATCACGGTAATCTTCACCTCAGTTGGCGCTTTGTGCTACGGCACCTTCGGTTCCAGAACCTCGACTGAAGTCATCTCCAACTTTCCGCAATCCAGCAGACTCGTGAATGCTGTACAGTTCCTCTACTCCCTGGCGGTCCTGGTCGGAACTCCCGTCCAGCTCTTTCCGGCTCTCCGAATTATGGAAGGAAAGCTGTTTGGGCATTTATCGGGAAAGCGGGATAGCCTGGCCAAGTGGAAGAAGAACACCTTCAGAGCTGGTGTCATTATCGTTTGTGGGTTTATTGCAGCCGTGGGCGCAAGCGACCTTGACAAGTTCGTCGCGTTGATCGGCTCCTTTGCATGCGTTCCGCTGGTATACATTTACCCTGCACTATTGCATTATAAGGCCGTAGCCAGCTCTCGCCTTGTTCGTTTTGGCGACCTGCTGATGATTGCAGTTGGGTTTGCAGCGATGGTTTATACCACATCCATCACAATTCTCCGCTGGACACAGAATTGAATGCATTGGCAAGAGAGAAAAGGCCATTGCAGAGACCTTTTCTTTTTGCTACTCTGCTGCTCGCTTTTTACCTTGACTAATAATATGTGGTGAGGTTGGCGATAACATCCGATGCACACGTGCTATCCCCGATCACTTTGATTAAGACTCATCCAATTCTAGGCAACATCCCTCGTTATAGAGGGTTCTATTGCACAACTGGCACCAATTTTTGCCTTCCGTCGGATTGAACCTCCACGATATTGTGTTTGGTATCGGCAGCGTTGGAGTATCTTCATATGTGTTGTCGACTGAATTGTAGCCGACACCTCTAATTAGTTGAATAAAAGAACGTGTGCCTCCTAGGACAAGGTTCCAAACGTCCCATTGGCTCATATGTAAGTGTTCATCGTCCGGATCGTGATGATTAGGACAACTCTCCACAAAGGTCATAACTCCAGGCGTGGCATGCCTCTTCATCTTCTCAGTAATCTCACTATTGTTGTTGTTGTTGTCATTTGGCTGGTCCTCGTCGAGGCCAGGGAATAGCGAAACAGTTTCAGAGTCAGGGACTCTAAAACTGACATCTTCGGTATATTCGTAGTACAATACTCTCCTGTATTCGAGACATCTCTCGTATGCCTGTTCAAAGCGTACAAGATTATTCGCACCCGCGAAGGGTAGCTTTTGTGATTTGCACGACTTATGCCTATGATACCTTCTAACCGGAATCCTAGGTTGATTTTGCCGACGTCGATATCGAACACGATTCCATTCTCCATAAGGTACGCTGCCTCTACCACACCGTGTACATGGAGAACACAACGCGCCACCTCTAGTCAATACGGACCCAAGCTCGATCGGACGTTAAAAAGCATGTTGGTGTCGGCGGGTGGGGTGTCTCGGAACCACTCGTCTAGTTTCCTTATGATGATTTGAAACTGCGCGGGGTAGCAGTCCGGGTCGTCGAAGTGCCTGTTATTGCTTTGGAGGTGCGTTTTCAGAGCGGCGCCTAATTCTGCTCCGTTTGAACCGGGAGAGAAATCTAGAGATATGAGGCGAACGTAGTTTTTGTACGATTGACCGAGGTGCTTCTTGAGACATCTGTGGGCGAAGATGTAGGTGCATGGCAGCCTTAGCGATTCTTCGGCCGGCTTTTGGGGAAAGAAAGTTCTGAAATGGTCTTTGCAGGTGCTGTACTCGCGGTTGTCGGCGGGGAGCTTGGAGAGTTGTGTTGAAGTGAGAGTGGTGAGGAAATCTTGGGGCAATGGAAGATTAGGGGGAGCTGCTTTGGGGAGCATTGTGAGAGATTTGTAACGAGGGTATGGATAAGTGGAGATAGAGTCACAGTTGAGTGATGCCTGCAAGTATTTCGAGAGGCGTGTAGACTGTTGGAAGACAATTGAACGACGGAGGTTGACCCTACGCAAACTCTGGCGTGGAAAGAGAGACGTAGACGGCTGAAACTGGCGGGAAGGCGCCAAAAACATTGATATACCATTGTAGCCAGACCCTTCCTATGAAGACAGTAGATAATTGATCTTACCTTGCGGCACCATCCAAGATCGTCTGAATATACACGTAAGAAATTGTCAAACACAGAACCGTCACCGACTGTTGAACTCTCTATAAGAAGGAAGGTCTTGAATGTTCGAACAGCTAGGGGCACGTGATATGATGACAAAGGAGGAATCCATCAATCAGCTCAGTTCAACACCAACTCTCCCGACTCCTAAACTCCCCTTAACCCGCCATTATATCACCACCAGCTTCCCAAAATCCCGCTCACCCCCAACCCAAACCCCAACCCCAACCCCAACCCCACTTCCCCAACCCCGGTGAGGTGGGGAGAAGTGTGGAGACGGGAGAAGTGTGGAGGCGGAAGGAATGTGGAGGCGGGAAGAGTGTGGAGGCGGGAGGAGTGTGTGGAGGCGGGAGGAATGAAGGGGGGTAGTGAGATGCGCGTGGTTAGGCGAGGAGAAGACGGGAAGGTGGAGTACTGAGAGTGGGATGGGGGGTGGAGATGGTTTGGTGAGTACAGGATTTGGGGTGTAGGTATAGGAATGTGGAACTGAGCCGATGGGAATCGTATCTGGGGATGGACCTTTTTTTTGGCGTTTCTTGTAAGGATGGGATTGGTGTAGGCGGTAGTATGACAGGGTACTTGTGAGCACAGGCTGTTCGGTGGCTTAACCCATCATTCCACCACCAGAGTACTGCACCCATCAAGACCCGGATATATGCGACTCTAATTGCGGGGATCGTGAGCCCGGTCTACAGCAGCCTCACAAAATTCAGCTTAGCGTGTTGCGGGGAATATTCCTGCTATCCATTGCGGAGCCGTTTGCGGATCCGCATTGACGGACCCGCACCGTTCCTGGACACCTCCGCTTTAAAGACCTTGGAGAGAAACATCAATCCAATCAGGTCCTTTGCCGATAGATGGGGGAAAGCAGCTGCTGGAAAGGATGCAGCTATAAGCTAATATATTCACCGTCTGCAGTGCAGGGTGTCGTTGTAGTCCCATGTCCATTATACCTCAGCACTGGCACTCCACTTCGATTCCGCAATCTTAAAACTTATTACGTTTGAACAGGAAACTGGGTATCGGGTCCACGAACATCAAAGGCCTTCTTTCAGTGATAAACTCGAAACCAACAATTGCCACCATGAGTAAACTCTCCGCGCAAGCTGTCAAGAATCTCCAACAAAAAGTCGAAGAAGCATGCGCAGATGCTAGGGAAGGGATTCCGGGCACCACGGTCGTTGTTGTGGGTCGAGATGGACAAGAGCTATTCGCCTCCGCGACAGGAAAACGTGGGTGCGAGAGTAGCGAGCCCATGACGCTGCAGAATATTTACTGGATCGCATCGTGTACGAAAATGGTGGTGGGCGTTGCGTGCATGCAGCTTGTCGAGCAGGGCAAGCTGAAGCTGGATGATGCGGCGCAGGTGGAGAGCTTGTGTCCGGAATTGAAGGATGTGAAGGTGTTGCAGGCGGATGGGAGCTTGGTTGAGAAGAAGAGGGGCATAACGTTGAGGATGCTACTTTCGCATACTGGTGGGTACTGGAAGTTGGATGCTGAGCGTCTATGCTAATACGAGCAACAGCGGGTTTTGGATATGCGTTCTTCAACGAGAGGCTGAGGGATTACTCCAGACCCGTTGGCTACGATGAGTTCTCCGGGAATATCTACGACATGCTGCAGCCGCTGCTTCATCAGCCAGGCGAGGGATGGGAATACGGCGTGAGTAATCCCAGGCGCCGTGATCACCCATCTCTCAGGGAGTGCATTTATCCAAATTTACTTACCGTTTGATAGATAAATATCGATTGGGCAGGTGTACTGCTTGAACGAGTTACCGGACTTTCGCTCAATGCGTATTTGCATCGTTATATATTCGAACCCCTGGGTATCAAAAACATGTCTATGTTTCCTACGAAGTCCATGAAGGAAAACCTGGCATACATGAATTTCAGGAACAGCAATGGGGTAGTAACCGGCTACGATCATATTCTGCGAGCACCTTTGCTGGACAAGAGTGGTGGTGAGGATGGATCTTGTTTCCATAGTGGAGGCGCGGGCCTTTTCGCAAAGCCGCAGGAATACTGCCGTACGTGACCCAAGAGCAACTATGGAAGCCGGCTAATAGTGTGGCAGAGATTCTAGCTGTCCTGCTGAATGACGGGACATCAGCGACAACGGGTGCAAAGATTCTACAGAAGGCGACTGTGGACGAAATGTTTCGCAACCAGATCCCGGAATTCCCGAATTTTGCACGACAAGGCATTCCACCGGCGAAACCGCATCTCACAAACCCCATCCCGGAAATATACCCTGTGCCTGGAGATGGGCCGCAGGGATGGGGTCTCACGTTCATGTTGACGGGAGGTTCAACTGGGCGCTCTGCTGGCACAGCGCATTGGGCTGGGTTGCCAAACTTGTGGTGGTGGTGCGATAGGGAAAAGGGAGTTGCAGGAATCATCTGCACACAAATTCTGCCATTTGTGGACTTGCCAGTGCTGAAGCTGTGGGCGGGAGTTGAGACGGCGATTTATGAAGCATTGGCGTAGACTACAGAGTGCTACGAGTGTGAAGGAAATGTGTGAGTGAGAAGAAATTGTTCTGGGGAGAGACACTTCTTTAGTACTCAAATATACGCAAAAGCGTGACCATATATTTGCAACCGTGCGAAATACCGATTTTCTCCATCCCGAGGTCACTAACGCGAATGTTTCCAGCTTATTGCTCTCCCCGTAACAAACGCGCCGACATCGTCAACTTCGAAAGGAGAGAGTCGAGACCAGCATCCTGTATGCTTACCTTCGTACCGCCAGCCACGCGCGCATCCTACACTAATTAGTGCTTTCCCCGCACTTATGCCCCCATGTCTCTTGCGGGGGAGGGAGCCCTGATCTTTCGTTCGAAACCGGCCAATCCCCCCTCCCCCTACGCTTCTCCCTTGATCCATCTATTTGAAGGTGCTTACAGTACTTCTGACCATGCTCCCTTCATTCTGCCGACGTTCGAAAATGCCCCGTTGTCTGAATCGTTATATGGGCCAGCAAAACTTTGTAAAGTTTATCACTACGTGGACCCAGAATGCAGCACGCGCAGCGCCCAACATCCCAATTCCATAGCGGTCGCCGTCAGCATCGCAGCTGTGATCAATGCCGAAAAGGCAAACGAGCCTGTGATGTCGCAATAGTCGCCAGCTCAATAAACTGGCCTTCCAACAGGCCTCTCAATGCCCGAGTCGGTGGAGGTATTGGTATGTCACATAAAGGACGCCTTCCTTCGTTTGCCGCTCATATTTTCCGTAGATGGACAGAGTCCTCACGCTGTGACCGCCGCCGAACCATGCTCAAACTGCGCAAAAACCGGCAAAGGATGCACTTTGGAATGGCTGAACAGTGTCCGCCGTGGGGATATGCGACGTCTGAAAGGGAACATTTCCGGAAAAACGGCTCCAAAGAGGTCGGAGCCATCATATACCCCACATGATAGGCGTCAGAGACGTACGTCCAGCGCTTCTCCAGTCTATCAAACGAGACCGCCGCCGTCTGACGAAGGCGTGTCGATTTCCGAGCCTCTCAATTACGACTTCTCGCCCACCGACCTCGATGCATTTCAGTTAGCAACATACTTTGCGGCTGACGATAAAGCTGCTGACTATTCCCAAGCGGACAAAGGAGCTTGGGAGCCGCAGGAACCCGATGATCAAGCAGTCGCTCAGCCTCTCCCGGACAAGAGCATCCATGAGCCAAATTATATTGAAACAAGTAATTTTGATCGCACTCGGGTGTACTCAGAGGCCGTGAACCGCCATTCGGGTACGGATGCGTCGCAGAACGGCGATCAAACTTTCCATTCTTCCAAGTGTCGGAGCGATTCGCTCCAAAGTCAAAAACACCCACGTCTCTCTAGACGTACTAGATCATCCCTGGAAGCTCCGTATCAATGGCAGGAACAGGGCAGTACAAGGAGACATCCGTCTTTCCCTTGGACGCTCAGCACGTCCTCGGATCCATCCTCCAGTGCACCTCAACAGCGTCTAGCCGAATCCGCGAATCAATCGCTCTTGACTGGAGGGCTGCTACAGATCTACCACGATAGCATGGAAAACGCGTTGTCCTGCTGGTTGACAGAAAAGACCTGCCCCTATCGAATTAATGATGCTCTCTCATTACCTTTCAATAGTCCAAATTCAAATCGACACGAACCTATGATCGAAGAATGGGGTCCCAATTGGTCGAATAGGATATGCGTGCGGGTTTGTCGACTTGATCGAGCGTCTGCGGCTGTTCGAGATCGCCCATTGACCTTGTCAGAGGAAAAGGCAGCTTCCAGAGCTCTACATTTGGCCATCATGTCATTCGCCACGCAATGGGCTCAGAATAGCCAGCGAAGCGCGGCGGAATTCTCGGCTTTTACCCTATTTGAAGACGGCCACCTGGATGGCTCGCCTACAAGCGGCACGGATACTCGGTTTGGAGGCAGTAGCGCAAATCATAATGCTACTCCAACTCCTGCTATCGAATTCGACCGTGAAATCCAAGAAGTATTCTGGCATCAGGCTCGTCGAGCTTTACAAGACACTGCTGAGATCGAGTCTTTCAGAGTAATATTTGCGCATATTATATTTTCACTAACACAGCCGCCTCTGGATAAAACTCAGCATATTCAAGGAGCAGCATCGAAGCGCCGATACTCCTCCACCTCGGTTACCAATAGTACTCAGCTCGGAGATTACTCAAGTCCCAATGACTATGGGTTAAACAACGGTCCATCTTCCTGCTCCACAACGACTGGATATGGTGTAACTATGCCTTCCTCGAAGGATTTGGACGAAGTCATCGAGCTTGAAGGCCCTCCCATTTTCCTCGAGACAGCTCTCCGCCAGATTTACTCCTACCGTTGTAAACTTGGGAGACTCCGGATGCGAAATGCATCGCGGATTAGAATCCAAGCAAGCGGAGGACTGGTGGATCCCTCAACCTCGCCCCCGAGCAGCACAGATCCACTCACTGTGGAGGACAGGAAGACTTTCGATCTCTTGTTCTGGCTGAGTGTTATGTTCGACACTCTCTCCGCTGCCATGAACAAGCGCCCACTTGTTGTCTCTGACGAAGATAGCGATGTTAACCGCTGTGATTCTTTCCCCAATGACCCTTTGCGAAAGTACTACCCTGGATTTTCTGGGGCCTCCAGCTCTTCGATCTCAGACGACAGCGATTCCCGACTATGGGGCAACTTGCTCCTACGCCAAAAAGATCTCCGACACTGCCATTTTGTTGCTCGCTGGCCCTGCTCATACGAAGATGCCGCGTCAACACTATGTGATGCCGCCCCCATCAAAGTCCTACTTTTCCGCAAGGTGACACGACTACAAACATTGCTATCGCGCGGAATCACGACCGACAGGCTCGAAGAATCGATTCACGATGCCTTGAAAGTTTACCAGTACTGGCTCGACACCTATAACCCCTTCATCCTCTCCTGCATCGCCAACCACGATGAACTCCCCAATAGGATCCAATCCTGGTACGTCGTCCTCGCCGGCCACTGGCACCTCGCTGGTCTCCTCCTCGCCGACGCAATAGCATCAGTCGACGACGCAAGAATGGGATTGGAACCTCAACGAATGGCGCGCCAGTCATCCCTTCTAGTTGAGAAATTAAGAGAGCAGAACGCCTATGCCATCTCCGATCTCGGTAGATGCGCATCCCCGCGCCATGACTCCTCCTTCGCGCAAGGTCGCGAGTTCCACCACGCAGTCAATAAAGGCGCATTACTCACCGAACCGTGGACCGTCGTCCTAATCCGCTCCTTCAGCAATGCCGGAAACGTCCTCCTAGAACTTCTAGCGAACCGCGCACAATTCTTCGCCGTCGGCGACATTACGGATATAGAGATCGAGCAGCTGAGATCGCGTTGTGAATCTTGCATTCAGGCACTGTGGTATTTGGGAAAGAAGTCCGACATGGCGTTATTGGCTGCGAATGCGCTGTCGGATGCGCTTAGAGATAGACTTTTTAATGTCTCGCAGATAATATCGACTGAGACGCTTGACGGTCTAAGGAATCAGGGGGGGGAGGCTGTGAGAAGGCATCTTTTTTCCAATCCTATTGTTAATGAGGCCTTTTCGTTCCCATTCTCGGATGTCCCTCCTAGTGGAATGAGTCTGTTCTAATATTATTCTTCGTTGCCATGGAAAAGTCGGTTCGGTAACGCAGTAAACTGGTGTTCGTTTCTCGTTGACTGGTCTATTTCAACTTCATTTTGTAAAGGTTGGTGACAAGGGCGTATTCATAAAGGAATACTAATTACCTGGATAATACCTTCTTTTTCAAAAAATTGTTCGAGTATTTTTTTTTTTTTGGTTGGGGGGAGGAGGCTTACCGGAATGTCAAGAAAGTAAAAAAAAAAAAAAAAAAAAAAAAAAAAAAATATGCAGAGTCCCAAGAAAGAACATTAATTCAATTTCCCAATAGTGGATTCAACATTCATGACAAATGAGGGACTATCTATATCTCAGCTGGCCGCAGTCGAAGCTACACATAGCTCTCCAGCCAAACCAATCATCAACTATTTCACGATCCTGAACCCCTTCCAATCGTCCAGCGCCTGTCTAATCTCCGCCGCATACGCTGGAATTCCCCCTGCATAATTCACTTGCTCGAACGCCTTCCCCGGTAAACTACCACCCATGTACGTCGACTTCGTTGTCGGAAACAAGCTTATATCACTCAAATGATTAATCCTTGCCTTCCACGCCTTCGTCGCCTCCTCCGTTGGATCAATATACTTCACGCCCTCCCTCTCCATCTTCTTAATCATATCCACGATCCAACGGCCTTGCACTTCAACGCTTGAAGGCCCGTTGCTGAGCAGGGTCGGCCCGTGGGGACCGTACAGGTGGAACATGTTTGGATAACCGGAGACCGTTGTGCCGAGATACGTATTCGCAGCGCTCTTCCACTCCTCTTTCAGCGTCGTGCCGTGGATGCTGCGCAGGCCCATGTTCGTCATGCCGCCGGTGGTGATGTCGAAGCCTGTGGCAACGGCTATGACGTCGAATTCATGCTCTGTCCCGTCCTCGGTACGGATGCCTTTGGGCGTGATCTCTACGATGGGGTTTTGTTTGATATCGACGATTTCTACGTTGGGCCGGTTGAATTGTTCGTAGTAGTTTTGCTCCAGGCATGGCCGTTTCACGCCGAAGGGGTGGGGTGGTTCTAACGGCGCGAGCAGGTCGCGCTTTCGAGGGTCACCGATGCGGTTGCGGACGTTGCGGGCCCAGAAGTCGTAGGCGACACGGTTGGCTTTGAGATTGAAGAGGTTGTCTTTGTACGTCCCGAGCCAAAAAGCAAAACCACCATGGTCCCAGAGCTCTTGGAAAAACGCCTCTTGTTCCTCGGGGCTATCGTCGAAGGTATTTTTCTCGGAGAAGGAGAAGAGGAAGCCGCCGAAGCATCTCTCGCGGAGTTCGAAGAGACGCTTGTAGTGCACTTTTGCGTTTTGCTGTTCCTCGCGGGTGAGAGGCTTTTTCCCCATTGGCACGGCGAGATTAGGGGTGCGTTGGAAGACGGTGAGTTGTTTAGTTTGTGGGCCCCATTCTTGAGCGATCTGCACACCGGAGGCGCCGGTGCCGATGACCGCACAGCGTTTTCCATGGACGTTGACGCCTTCTTCCGGCCAGAAGGACGAATGGTGGATAATCCCCTCGAAAGAATCCAAGCCCTTGAAATCGGGAATGTAGCGTTTCGCCGCGAATCCAGCAGCGACGATGAAATATTTAGCTTTCGCAATGCGTCCGTCTTCAGTCTTAACATGCCATTTCCCCTCGCTTTCATGAAACTGCGCATCCACAACCACACTCTCAAACGCACAGTCCTTCTTAATATCCAGAACCTTATCCACATGATCAAAGTACAATCTCAACTCCTCATAATTCGGGTAATTAGTCGTCCAGGTCCAGTCTTTCCAGACTTCGGGGATGGAGTATTCATACTCGGGCACTTCGCTGTCGACGCGCGCACCGGGGTATCGGTTCCAGCGCCAGGTACCACCGAGGTCAGTGCCGGCCTCGTAGATTACGCAGTTGAAACCGCGCTTGCGCAAGGAGTACAAGAGGAATACACCGCCAAATCCGGCACCGACGATTAGGACGTCGAGGTTGAGGTTGTCGGCGTAGGGGCCGGTTGTCGCGCGGCGGCGAGCGTATTCCTTTAGTTCGGATTTCATGATTGCTAGGCGGTTGGTGTTGTTTTGGTTGGAATCGGTAATGGTGAGATGGATGTTATGAATGAGGTGGTTGGGAGGGGATATATAGATGAATTCGCGGAGCGTAGAATAGGCACAGACTCTGAGCGCTTCCCTACTTCTTCGGTCTCAAGGAGATTATGCGGCTGGAAAGTTGCGTGATACGGCGGCTCCGCATTGCGATGAGGGGATTCGGATAAGTCTTTGGAGTGAAAGTGAGCTTGTTTCGAGATGCTTGGAAATTGAAATGCTCATTCCCGACAACGAAGTCCGATTCGATCCTCATGCGGATCCGCCAGAGGGGAAGGGCGGACCCGCAGGGATGGACAGTGCCGACGGTGGCATAGCCGATCAATGCTGCGGAACCTCTTTTATGTCTGGTGTTCTTTGGAGAGGAGATTTGAGCTGTGATACTTACGGATGCAAGCTTCAAACAGAACAGTTCCTTTTTTTGGGAATCTCATTGACGAGTCCTCTGCCGTGTCTTCTGATCTCTACAGCCAATCCTATCCGCCTGTCATGAAGACAACCTCCCATTACCACACCAACTCAATCAAAAGCCAACACTTTGTCGTTGTCAGAGCGACGCATCTCAGTTCAATGCGTTGTTAGTGGAGAGTGGGTACGACCAGGACAGGCATTGTAAAAGGGGTATCACTCCGTTCAGTCTTCCTGAGGTAATTCTGGGCGCCAATTCGAGTATTCAATACATATATCCTTACAAGGCCCTCTTCTTGGGCCAGGTATCCTTGGATTAAGCCATTAAAATGCAGTTTAATCTCGAGATCCCATTGCTCTTGCCCATGCCTCAAACAGGGTGGGCGATCAATGAACTCAATCAACCAGAGGATTCTGGTTGGTTGGATTTGGGTTGAAGGTGAAAGTAATCAGGCCCCCCTGGTTGATTGAGTTCACTTCAAGTTGATTGAGTTAACCAATCAACTCAACCAAATAGCTTGGTATGGAGTGGATCGGCCTTCCTACCCGATTTGTCAGCAACTATCACCAGTCTTGGCATGGTGTTTTAGATTTTCCTGCTCCCCTTCCTGCTTTGCCTGCCCCCCCTGCCTGTCCCCCCTGCCTGCCCGCCTTCCTGTTCACCTTCCTGCTAGCATACTCCCTTTTGGTCCCGCCCAAAGCAACCCATTTGAGAGATTGGTAATCTTCTAGTGGTATAGAAGCTATAGCAAGTGTAGTAGGATAGGCGAAAGATTTAAAATCGCACGTCAACTCCAAGCTTAGCTGCCAAGACTCTAAGTAATGTGGACGCGCCGCCTAAGAAAACAAACTTTTCAAGAATTGCCGCCTGTCAACATTACGACAGTAACTCTATGCCCAGGGACATTCACCTCTGTTTTCGGGTGGGTTGGCTGCTGTTTTAAGCAGCACTTGCACCAAGGGCCAAAACTCCTCGCATTCCTGTGTTCCCGAAATCGAGCACGGTAAAAATAGGAACCTAAAAACAGGCCCAGGATACTGATTGACATGATGATTAAGCTAATCTCGATTTAGCTGTGACATCTATCGTTTCACCCCAAGCGACCCGTGTAGCATTGCAATTGGGTATTGGCAAGAATCCCAGGAGGAATTGTCTAACCGATGAGAACCTGCATAAGTTCAACGGGGATTCTCATAGCCCCATGTAATAGATCCCTTATAGGGTGAGGCTCAGTTTCAGCCTTGCAGGGGCAATTTATTTTTCTCCCCTCCTATATTCTACACTCCTTCCCACGCTCTTGAAAGTTGGGTTTTCTGCCTGAAACGCGTTCTTTGAGTATCTCCTCTTACCTATATAGTAGCCAATACGAGTGATTTCGCACTGGAATAGCACCTGGACTATAAGACGGGCTTGCGCCTTACCACTATGGTCGTGTGTATATTCCAGGAGTCCTAGGAGTGCCTTTTGAAGTTGTAGGGTCGTCGAATCAACCTATTGTACTCAGACAGCTAGGTAAGAGCGGCGCGATGGCAATGGCCATAGGTTAGAGGACACATGGATAAGTGATATGCTTAGATAAAACTTCTCGATAAGCCGTAGTCGATACAGCTTATAAGTTGCTTTAATATAACGCATAGCTATACGCCGCAACGTCAGCAGTAAGCCCCTAACTGTAGGATTTAACAATAAAGCTAAATCCCTTAAATTTAGGCCACTTAATTACTAAAAAGGGAAGGCGTCTACGTGTTAGCAGCGCCACAACAGCGGCTTGATAAGCTGCCTAGTTAAAACTCTGCCGCAGTACAGTAGTATTGCTATTACTATGGCCAGCGATATACTGATTAATTGATGACTGGCGAGATGTAGCTGTAGCTATAAGCTGTACGTATTGCCGCGGATGTGTGCTCTTTAGGTGGTTTTTCGCTGTGGTTGTAAAGGGAGTGCAGAATAGAGGCCCTGAATATATTCGTAGGTGAGTGCATAGTAGCAAGTAAGAGTACTTAATAAAGTCTTCAAACTCCTCAGTAATTGCTACCGACCTTATCAACTCAGTACAGAAGCGCAGAACTGGATCATCAATCTCATCAAGGTCTATCGCCGCGGTACTGCCTTGAGGTTTAAAGTGTTCTTGCCACATCTCCATCACCCGCTATTGCCGGTTGAATATAGACCTGATTCCGAGGCGCCCACACAGCCCGAAGACAAGATTCTCGTAGTTCAGGGTGGAGAATCAATGCAGCGTATATAGGCGTCTTATCGGAGAGCTCATAGTACTTGTGGAATTTGTACCAGGCAGCGAGCAGGCGGATATGGATCTGTGGGTTGTTTAACTGACCCGATTAGCATTGATGAAGATTTGATTAGTATTGATTAGTGTTGATTACTATTGATCAGTATTCAATTGACTAAGAGCTTTCTAGTGGATTCTTTGCCACTACTTGTAAGACGGTTCTTTGCCACACTCTTTCACATATATATATATAGCCTCTTCTATCATCAGATAATAGACAAGACACACAAGACATTCATTCAGAAGATACTCCATTCCTTCCTTCCAAAGAGCCTGACAGTTGTTAATGAACTTCTCCTTCATAGCGGTGAAGTGAGTGACGAGAAACTCCATATTGTTGAAGGTAGTCTCTAGAGATGCAATGAAACCTTGGGTAGTCATCGTGCACTTCTTGATAGGCCGTAGAACCTCAGCAATATCCCCAAGGTCCTGTCAGCCATCGCGGTCAAGCGCATCTTCGCCAAGTTCACCATAGTAGTCATCAATCCACAGCATCAACTCTCGTCGCTTTGCCAGTGCGACTTCAACTTCGTCAAACCACGATTTGCACCTAGTATCATTACCCATCGGAACTACGCGGCCGACCACCCCCCTGAACTGTTGATATCGTTCAGTGGATGCTCGCAACCAGACGTTGAGATTGTGTAGTTGACCGAGGGGCCATGCTCACGGAAGAGCGCTCGAACTTCGTCCTTTGTAAAGGTATCGCTGTTGGCGCAGACGGACAGGAATAACAATTGTATTCACAACGTATGTCATGTGCATGATAAGCAGGCAGGTTATATGACAAGACGTAGCTCGAAGAGCTACACAGCTTCTCAAGTAAGGCTGCGAGATATTTTCTCGCCAAGCCACTATAACCGGAGTACTGTATTGCTTCTCCGTCGCCGGCGCAGGGCTTACAAACGTACGCTAGGATTAATCCGTGACACAGAAACCATTTTTATTTTAACGTACTCCACCCTAGCGGGCCGGACACTTTATAATAATTTAAGTAACTTAACCTTAGAAGGACTAGTAATTGTCAATGGCCAAGACGGCTACATTCCTCTATGGCAGCACCAAGGTCATCAAGAGGTGTGTATCACATGATGGCAGATGAACATCACCTGAGTAGTAGCAAAAAAATGTCCTTTTTGCAACGGCTCTGTCCGAGAAAGGGGCCCGAACAGCCTCGTGAATGGTTCTGCTTGGGTTCACCGGCACCAAAGTTAATCTCATCTTTCCAGGAAGGTCAAAAATACGCAGCACTTAGATTATAGCATGGGAAGCGGTTGTTGGCTAGCGTGGCAGCCGACATAAGAGACGGAAAGACTGGAGAGGGATGCTGCCATTGGGAAGAGGGTCATGACCCATCTACTCGCCTTAGGTCACCCGATGTGAAATTCGCGTGCGCGCTCCCAATAGAGGTTGCGGCAAAAGTACTTCGTATTTTGGAATTCATGACACGATCTCGCCTGATGTCAACCACATAGCGCAGTCATCGTATTTCCCTTCGCAGGTTTACTCACGCATGACAGCAGAAAGCGACGGATAGGAAATCCCATGCCACCTCACCTGATGGAAATATAGTGTATGCGTATCAACAGTATGCATAATCCGCTATTTAGTTGTCATTGATGCCGCCTCATTCCTTCGATACTCTGTCAACAACAATTTAATCCACATTCAAAAAGAAACATCAACTAATAATGACTGAGTGGAAGACTCAAGTCCTTGATAGTAACTCCGTGGTTGCCCCAAAGAGTGATATAGCTCTCATCCACAGTCCATATGACCCACTTGTTCTTCAATTACCAATCGTCGATATTTTTTACATTTCTCCAGACGGTGCTGTGCATCACCGGACCTTCAACCACACCAGAAACACATGGCGACATCAACAGATTGCTGAACCCGGAAGCGCCTGTCCTGAAGGAGGGATCACTGCAGTGGAACGCAACCCATTATCCCACAAACCAGACTCGGTGTTTTGGGTTGCTCCCGACGGTTCCATCCAGAGCTGCAGTAGACCTACTTCGGGCTCGAGCTGGGATGATCCGTGGGATCGATCGCGCGTGACATTCGCCGAGAGTGACAAGGCGATGCCGGGTTCCCGACTTCAGGCCAGAGAAGTCTCATCGAATCAAATGATGTTGTACTACGTTCGCAATGATGATCAAAATCTGGCGATGGCAATCCATAATGAACTGGGCGGTGCTTACCCCGACTACTGGAGTTGCTACGAGCGGGCTGCTGGCCCTATTTCAAAGAGATCTTTTGCAATTTTGGAAATTCAAGGTGTTGCAACTATCGTATTCTGGATTTCTCTTGGAGGCATTTTGAATATTACACCTGGTCAATTACCCGCCGATGATTTCCTAATGTCCAATTTCAGTCGTCAGATTGCACCAGCGTCTATCGGTCCTTCGACAGGATTTCCGGCAGCTGAAGCACAAACATTTCCAGTAAATTATGACGTCCAAGGCGAAAAGGAATTGGAAGCAAAGTTCTATTGGATCGCTTTTGATGGTTCCATTCAATCGGAACGGGTTGACTGGATTGATTTGTGGAAGGGAAGTCACACCTACCAGGCGGAAGCAGAGCCATTGAATATCAAATCAACTTCGGAGAGCAGCATCGCATTGATGAATCACAATATATACTGGGTATCTCCAGATGGTTCCCTGAAGTGCGCAGACGCCCAAGTTCTGCCTCCCAACAGCGTCTCAACTGACAGCCCTCTTGCTGTCATATCGGGCATTCCAGCTCCAGAATCCAAACAAATCTTATTCCGCGCTCCTGATGGGTCTCTCAGATCATGTTATACTGTTCCCTCTTCTCGAACATGGAGCGCGACAGTCTCGGATTATCCTGGAACGACCTCCATTGGGTATTCTATCACCCTCAATCCGGACGGCTCATTCCATTTCAGTGGCACATGTATAGAGCCCAAAGAAGGGGCTTTGTACTTTGCTTTGACAATTGCCTTGATTCCTTACAGAGAGATACAGCTTGGCCCGATTATCTTTTATATGGATGGGCCAATACCAGCCAAAGGGGAATCAATTTGGAACATTACATCTTCTGCAAAGAGAATTGTGGCTTCCCACATGGATGAATACATATGCGCGGAATTCCAGGCAGAATTGCGGACGATGGACCATGATCCAAGCACAGGACAGCCGGGAGGCCCCTCTGATCCAAGCATAGGACAGCGTGGAGATTATGTCAGAGATTATGTCCTGGGATGGACGGAGGGCCAATTCGAGCCATCTGGTGGGAGAACACCAACCGTGTCTCTTGTCGTCCCTATGATAGGACTTGACGTATACGACGTGCTCTTTCCTGTCTCTGCCGGGGAGCAACCTGGGCGGGGAAATGAAATGATGTTGCGGAATGGCTACATGTTTTTACCTGGACCAGACAACAGCATCTACGTCCTGAGTGCTCCTATTGGCTCACAATCCCCGACGGAAACACGGCAGTTGACTGCCGAAGAATACTCTTGGGCTCAGAGTGAGGTCTTCGGAGACACTCTTCCGCCAATTGAACAACTCATCTTGACCAATGCAGAGATACCATGGGATGTCAACGAGATATTGCCATTTACTTCTCTTCGCTATGATGGTAAGATACTCTTGAACATGGGCTCAAAGTTCACGAAGGATGGTGTTCTCAGTCAAAGCGCCCCTGGCGATTTGATACACGTCTTAATGCATGCGTGGCAAGTCAAGAACAACTCCCAGCCGCTCGAGACTCTTGCGGACCAATTTTTGGTAGATGGCCGAGCCGGTCAATCGCAATGGGGTCAATACTCGGACGTGACCTCGCCGCCGCAGCAATTCAGCAGTTGGGATCTGGAACAGCAGGCACGAATCGTCTGGCATTGGTATGCAGGAATACGCATCGCCAAAGAAGAGGGTGGATTCTACGGCAACCAGACGGGTATCCCGAAGGATCCGAACAGTCCGTATTACTATTACATTGTCAATAATATCCGGCGAGGTGTGATTAACGAAGCAGACTGGCATGTAGGAAAAGCTTATCACGAAACTGATAGGGTTGTTTTCCACGGCTTAACGTATGCTGTTCGCGAAATGCATAGTGCTCAGGTTGGCTGGGAACCGCCGGGGAATTATGCCTTGTGGACTCTCATTCCTCCAAGCAATGAATGGTCACCTCAAGTCATGTACAAGACGGGCGACCAAGTGATTTACGGCGGGCACCGTTACAAAGCATTGCAAGGCCACCAAGCCTTGGCTGGATGGGACCCTCCAGATGTTCCTGCTTTATGGCAGCAACTTGATTAATTTCACTGTAAATCCTCCACGAAGAGTGATGCAAAGGATATGTCGAGTTTGTTTCTGCACATGGGGCATTTCGCCACACCGGGGATATCGTTTACCTGATATCAGAACTCGAGAGTAGCTGTCGCACTGGGTGTGGTAAACGATGCAAGTCAAGTAGTTTTGATGATGAGCAGATGATGAGCATCAGTACTGCATTGTATTGTTCTTGTGTGTGTTGTCTGTATTTATGTCTCTGTGGTGCGGGGCACTCCAGCCCAAAAATTTACATAATGCGTATAGCTAGATTACTAATACGGAGCAGTCGGAACAGACATGGGATATGGTGGACGAGATGATTGTGGAACTCACGGGACCACGGGTCACGTGAGATCCAGTTTACTAATAAGAAATAATTACCTAATTTACCCTGCCCGGCTGAGCTATTATAAATACACCTCTAATTTGGCCTTAAGCTAAGGTTCGCTGTACCTGCTTAGCGTAAAGCAATTCATTACGGTTTAAGGACTAATTTCATGCTATACTGCGATGCCCACTAAACGGCCGTAAGTGTGTTTATCGTCTTAAGGGGGTTCCTATCTTGTTCCACCTAATCTACCATGTAGGTCAGCCAGTAGCGGCGGTAGTAGACTTTAAAGGTTCGAATTATACCGTAACTTGAAGGCTAATAGAGAGAAGTAACTATTTTAGGCAGGAATTCGACCCTGGTGTTAAGTAAGCTAGCACGCTCCAATATCGTAAATCTGCCCTCAGTATGGTCAGGAGCGGAATAAATAAGCAGGAGGACTTTCCTGCTGCCTATTAAGCTATTAAACGACTTAATATAATTATGAAATATTAACGCCGTTATCTAGACCTTTTTGTTAAACCTTTAGGCAAAGTTAAGGCCCGTAAAGTTCCTGGGCTGCGTACTACTATATTAAGGGTTCTTTGCTCTCCCAATAATCCACAAGGGTACAATATAGCTGCCGTTTATGTTACTATAGTAAACAGTTATAATACGCTCCTTCTACTTTTTAGCGTCTAATTGCCCCAAAGTTGCAAGTTCTATATTTAGCGTGGCCCTATAGAAACGCCCTGCCTTATCTGTAATAGAATTGGTATAAATACCTAATATAGTTTAACCTTGTCTATATTCTACGCATTTTCTAGTTGTATATTATACTTCCGTTCTACGCTTTACTGGTGTTTTAAAAATTTCTTAAATTTAGGCCGGAGTAGCGTTTTAAATTTAGTAGGGTTCGATACGGCGGCCTATAATAGATGTAACGTGTGGATTCCGTTGTATAAACTTAAGGACCTATTTTCGGCCAAGTGGGCTGGTATCACCGTTCGCTCGCAGTAATTGGGAGGCCATTTCTCGTGTTTAGGCATGCGTGGGAGAGTAGCCGCTTGCATCCTTCTTTCAGAATCCAATCAGTAATAAACTCCTCTTGTGGAGGAGGTAATCGCTGCTGTTGTTGATGGTCGACGCGTGCCGCACTGCTACAGTAAGTCGCGACGCGAGTGCTGAATGCGGTATCCTGTACTTGGCAGCAGCCAGCCGCTGTTACGTAAAACGTAAAAATACCAGATTCAGGATCTGCGATAGCAAGCTGGATCATATCTTCGCGATTAAACATATTTCCTCGCGATTAGATATATATCTTCGCGATTAGACACATATCTTCGCGATTAGACATATTGGCAAAGTGGTTGTGTTGGAAACCAGCAGTGTATGTACAGAGTGTAGACTCAAGGGGTGGCCAGGAACCAGGGCGGTCAAAACCCAGGGGGCCGAGCTTAGACATAGAGCTCCAAATTCGCCTTAGTTTAAAAAGATTGCTCAGTCCAAGTGTTGCCCAACCGCGATCCTCGAATTTTAGCCTATTTGTTGAGTTGATTTAGCTTTTTGCTGCTTCCTGGATATGACCTCTGTTATGGCCTCGAGGTCCTATGGTAAGCAGTGTAGTGATGGTCGATGTAGCTGCCTCTTCCCACAGGGAAGTTGGAAGTCATGAAAGTGTAAGATCTTCGCCAAGCCCTCTAGGCTCAATTTGGTATAGAGAAGTCTTGTGTTGCCCAGCCCATCACAGGGCCTGACCCCTTTTCCACAAGAATGAAATGAGAAGCACCAGGAAAGTTTTTCGATTGATGAGGAAGAACCTTTGCTTACCTTTCAAAGCAAGATGAATACAGCTTCGGAACCGGATGGGCAGTGAGGCGGGCGCGTTGAGTAGGTAAACACTCTTCCAAAGCTCACTACACATCTCTCATTCTTTGAAGTCATCTACCCCTGGAGTTGCTTCAGAGCTCCTATCACCATTCGTTCAGTTTCCAAGCTTTCAACGATATGTTCTAGTTCACATTTTCCCAATTATCTCATCAGTTGCTTTTTGAAAATTTGCTCGTAAAGAAGGTATACTTAATTTTAAGTAAATCATGATGGAGACTGGAAAATCAAAGTGAAAATTTCCCTCAAACATGTTTATATCTTTCAATGACATCGAAAGTACTCAGGTGTTTTATTAGGAGGTTCTCAAACCCCCCACTTTGGTAATTATTGTGGACCTCGGAACATCTTCGCCGATTCTCCGGATTGGCCCGCACTTGCATTCCATACGACGTCTCTAGAACGGAACCCCTGCAAACCAGTTCTCACCACAACCACCGAGAATCATACATGACTATTTCATCGAACATCTTTGGGTAAGCAGTTTTGGTTTCTGCAAAGTGCCTTCCAATGGTATTCAACCGCGCGTCATGGCACGCACGATTGAAGGACATGGTGAAGTCGGGGCTGCGGGAAGTTATGCTCGACTGCATATCGAAGGTAAGCAGATGTTCCTCTCCAGAGACCGATATTCACGCGGCATTTCGTAATACGCTTCCGATTGGGCTAGTAGATGTACAATTGCGGATACGGCGGCTACGTGGCCATGCGGAAGAACGGTCTGGGTAATACAACCGTTCTTGGCTGCATAGGCGAAGGGGCGTTCAAAGATAACCGCTACACAGACAGGGACGTGAAGTGTTCGCGTGGAAATCCCCTACTTCCCGGGTTTGGGACGACATTTTGTGAGGCTATGATATACTTCAGAGGAATGATTTGTCAGTTTCGTTAAGCCTGCACACCAATAGAGAGGCCCTTTTCCAGAGCGAGGCAGGGAGATTGGAGCAAAGCAGCCAGGCGTCTGCTAGGCGTCTACCATAATGTCGGGGTGACTGCGTCCACTCCAGAAGCTAACCAAAGCTGTGGCAGACGCCAACGGGAATGGTCCGAGCGGACCGATCTTCTCAGCACTAATCCGCCATCCCGCCATCCCGCCTGGTATCTGTTAGACCGTGGGAATGCCTAAGTACCCGTAAGTTCAAAGAATACTACTGAGCATAGGTTGGTGAAACCCGCTGTAGAGAGTAGAGATGGTAATGGCCTCTTTCAAAAGGTTCCGCTTATCTTGTCTACTCTCTTGAGTGGAGGACAGGAATTTGGCGCTCAGCGCTGAGCTGTCATGGATTCTCCAGCTAGTTGACGTACTGTGAGCTAGGTGCTCAGCGTCGAAAGTCTGCATTATCTTCCACGACGTGCAGGTGGCTGAGGTGGTCTCAAACTGTGCCTCAATAGTACAGGCACCGAAAGCAGTAAACCAGAATGGTAGCCATGCATCAAACCAAGCTAGAATACTTAGCTCCCGGTCATTAGGATTGCACATTCCATTTTGTTTCACCTGCCGTGTCACCTTCCTTCTCGCCGATCACTCGTCCACCTCATGTCAACTTCACCGGAAATGGAATCTTCAGCACTACCTCCATCGTTGCTTGTCTTCGGTCCACAAACAAAGCTGCCTTCTCCAGAGATTTTTGGAGAATTGCGTCAAATCCTCATTGAAGATCCTCGACTGGCTAGACTCCAATCTGCAGTGAAGGACCTGCCAAGATTCTGGAAATCGCTGGTTGTGTCCGACCCAAGCTTGAGTGAGGTCCCAGGTGGTCAATTCCTGGGCGATATCCAGCAATGGATTGCAGATGGTGTTGTCCCAAATCATATTGGCAATGTACCAAATATCTACGCTCTACCAGTCACTATTCTTCTACAGATAGCCCTTTATATTCGCTATCTGAGTCGCCTTGCAGTCGTTGACCCCCATCGCTTTGTATTAGATGGACTCAAAGCCGGGGGAGTTCAAGGCTTCTGCATTGGCTTTCTTACCGCAGTTGCAGTAGCCTGTTCTGAGAATGAGGAAGAGATTGCAGCGATTGGGGCAGTATGCTTGCGCTTGGCTGTGTGTATGGGGGCGTACGTGGACCGAGACGGATGCTTTGCCGATCCTCCAAACAAAACTTGTTGTCTGGCTGTTCGCTGGAAATCCGGAGATTTCAAAGAGGAGGGGGTTATCAACCTTATTCAGACTTATCCAGACGTAAGTCTCACCCTCATAGCAGACCCGGTCAAAAGCTAATCACCACGCGAAAGGCATATATCTCGAGCATAAATGACGAGGCGTGTGTCACCATCACTGCACGTGCCCAAGATGTGTCATCTATGACCGAGAAGCTCCAGGCACATGGGATGCGCACCAAGACTGTCCATGTGCAAGGCCGTTTTCATTCCGCAGTGCACACGAAAGCTGCCGAGAGAATTACCCATTTCCCGATTCCCTTGGAAGATATGCGATTTCCAACTGTGGGAAAAATCCAAGTTCCACTTCGATCTACTCTCAATGACGAGGTCATTACCACCGGGTCTCTGTACAAGCTGGCTCTTGAGAGCGTATTGCTGAAACCGGCCGACTGGTATGGAACCATGAAAGCCGCGATCCTGCATCTCCCTGCTACTCATAATGTTGCTGCGTTTGTCGGATTTGGTAATGATATACCAGCTTCTCTTTTGCAGATTCCCGGTCTGCAGGTTCTATCACTGAGCAACTCCCAAGGATCTAATGGTATTCGGCCCGTAGAGTTGCCCCCGGGCATTGAATCCAATAATGCATCCGCAAATGATGTATCCGCCAAAGGTGCCCCTGCCAATGGTACATTCGTGAATGGCACATCTATTAATGGCACTTTTGATGGGACTTTGCCGAATATGCAGCCAGAGGAGTCCTCATATCCTCCCCATTCTATTGCTGTTGTCGGCATGGCTGGTAGGTTTCCTGGCGCCGATTCTCTTGATGAATTCTGGCAGCTGTTACTCTCGGGTGCTTCCATGGTTGAACCTGCGCCAGTCGAGAAACTCATGCTGCCACAAACTGGCGATCACTCTGGCACAAAATGGTGGGGCAACTTCTTGCGTAACTCCGATACGTTCGATCACCGCTTCTTTAAAAAGTCGTCACGAGAGGCCATTGCTTGGGATCCACAATTGAGAGTCCTGCTCGAAGTGGTTTACGAAGCCATGGAGTCATCTGGATACTTCGGAGTAACCTCGAAATCAGCCCCGAGTGACTATGGATGCTACATTGGTTCATGCATGAACAACTACTATGACAATGTTTCTTGTCATCCAGCGACTGCATATGCCACACTTGGAACATCACGTTGTTTCTTCAGCGGCAGCATCAGCCATTACTTTGGATGGACTGGACCCTCTTTAACAATCGATACGGCGTGCTCATCTTCACTAGTCGCCATCAATACTGCTTGTAGAGCAATAATGTCTGGAGAGTGTTCGCGGGCGATCGCTGGAGGTACCAATATCTTCACGAGCCCGTTCGATTACCAGAACCTTAAAGCTGCGGGGTTTCTCAGTCCCACTGGGCAGTGCAAACCGTTCGATGTTTTGGGTGATGGTTACTGCCGTGGAGAAGGCGTTGGAGTAGTTGTTCTGAAACCATTAGCAACCGCCCTCGAAGAGAAAGATAACATACTCGGTGTCATCGTGGGATCTGCTGCCAATCAGAACGTAAACTGCAGTCATATCACAGTGCCTCATTCAGGGTCACAAAACAACCTGTACAAGAAGGTGATGAATCTTGCAGGTGTTACGCCCGAATCAGTATCTTATGTTGAGGCTCACGGCACTGGAACTGGTGTAGGAGATCCGGTGGAATGTCGAAGCATTCGTGAAGCTTTTGGAGGCCCTCAACGGGAGCACACGCTTCATTTTGGCTCCGTGAAAGGCAATATCGGGCATACTGAAGCTACTGCTGGCGTTGCTGGTCTCATCAAAGTTCTGCTTATGATGCAGCATGGTAAAATCCCCGCCCAAGCAAGTCATTCTTCCCTGAATCCGAAAATTCCACCATTGGAAGTAGATCGGATGGAAATACCCCGCGACGTACTCCCGTGGAATTCTTCCTCCCGTATAGCGTGTGTGAACAGCTACGGTGCTGCGGGAAGCAATGCTGCTGTTATGGTTCGCCAAAGGCAGAACAACGCCTTGAAAGCCTCTAAAATCGGCCAGATGTCCTCCACATATCCGTCGAAATATCCCCTTTTCCTGTCAGCAGCATCACCGACCAGCCTCTCAATGTACAGCGAAAAACTTCTGAAATATGTCAGAGACTTTCGATCTCGGAACGCTGAGGAAATATCTTTGTCGGACTTGATGTTCAACCTAGCCGACAGAGCAAACCATTCACTGCCGCATATATTTTCAACAATGGTCACTGATTTGTCTAGCCTCGAGACTAATCTTGCCGCCGCGGCGTCTGGGTCAAACACATTCTTTAGCGAAATTCCTCAGAAATTGGCCCCTGTCGTGCTGGTATTTGGAGGCCAAGAGAGCGAATTTGTTGGAATTTCTGAAAACCTCTACCAAGCCTCTCTGTTATTCCGCCATCACCTCGATGAATGCGACAACATTCTGAAGTCACTTGCCCTCGAAAGCCTCTACCCTGCGATATTCCAACATACGCCAATTTCTAATTTAGTTACACTTCACACCGCCCTTTTCTCTGTGCAGTATTCCTCCGCCAAGACCTGGATGGATTGTGGGCTTGAGGTTGGCGCAGTCGTCGGTCATAGCTTTGGGCAGCTGACTGCACTCTGTATTTCTGGCTGTCTTTCTCTGAAAGATGCGCTCAAGCTTGTCGCAGGAAGGGCTTCCATTATGCTTGAGTACTGGGGCCCTGAGCAAGGATCAATGCTCTGGCTACAGGCCACTCAACAGAAAGTTCATGAAATTATCAATACTGTGAACAGCCAAGGGGCCGGCGATCTTCTCGAAGTTGCTTGCTACAACGGCCCAAATAGCCATGTTGTAGTTGGATCAGCCCAATCTATTCAAGCCTTGGAAAAATTCGTCGCCAGCAACCCATCTCTTCGGGATTCAGTTCGTACGAAGGTATTGAAAGTCACGCACGGATTCCATTCCAAGTTTACAGAGCCTTTGTTGCCATATCTCACGATTTTGGCCGAAGGAGTTACATGGAGACGTCCAAAAATACACCTGGAGACTTGCGATGACTCTTCGAGTGTCTCTGAACCAGATTCTCGACTAATTGCTGAGCATACCAGACGCCCTGTATTTTTTGAACAGGCGGTAAGACGACTCGTCCACCGATACTCCCAGTGTACGTGGCTCGAAGCGGGTCGTGGATCGTCTGTTATGCAACTTGTACGAGGTTGCCTGGCAGGTCAAGACAAAGGCCACCTTTTCCTGTCGCCCCAGCTTACGACATCAAATGCGGTGAGCTCAGTTGGTGATATCACTGCCAATCTGTGGAAAGCTGGTTATGCAGTGCAATATTGGCTTTTCCATCGGTGTCAAAAACAGCAATACCAATTCTTGACTTTGCCGCCATACCAGTTTGAGAAAATACGACATTGGCTTCCGTTCACTGGGCGAGGGGAAATTGTCACACCACCTGAATCTGTCGAAGAAATACCCAAGCATGAACTTTTGTCATTCATCAAATTTAATGACAAAAGCCGAAACGAGGCGATCTTCCGCGTTGATCCACAGAGTGACAGATTTCAAACCATGTTAAAAGGCCATGTCATGGCAGGGCAATCTCTTGCACCAGCATCACTGTATTTTGAACTGGCTGCCCGTGCTGCAATTTCTCTATACTCTGATGCGACATCCACTCCCTACGTTCCCTGTGTCGAATCCCTCCAAATGAAGTCCCCAATCGGCCTTGACAGCAGCAAAGAAATACTCCTCTGTCTGACTAGTGTGGAGGACTCGCAACCCATCTGGTCGTTCTCTATTTCAACCGTGGCACGGCAAAATATCGGAGGCAACACTGGCGACCCCTTTCAGCATTCAACAGGAACAGTGTATCTTACGAAACGGAACGATTTCCAAGCGGCTCAAAATTTCAAACGGTTTGAAAGATTGATAGGTTCTCATCGTTATGAGGATATCGTGAATCACCCCGAGGCGGAACTCATGCAAGGAGATCATATCTATCGGGCGTTCAACCATATCGTTCATTATGGAAAGGATTTTAGAGGCATCCGAAAGGTCGCCTCTGTAGGCCTTGAAGCTGCTGGCAGGGTAGCCATGTCCGTGGATCCAGACGATCCTCCTGATCAACGTCTTTGCGACACCCCAATGACTGATAGTTTCATGCAGTTTGCTGGTTTTCTGGTCAATTACTTCAATAACCCTAGCCTTGAAGACGTTCTCGTTTGCAGCGAGATTGAGCGGATCGAGATTGGTGGAAATTTCAGCCCGGACGCCAAAGAGTGGGAGGTATATGCCACTATGACAGAAGACGGCGACAGCCAGGCGACGTCGGATGCGTATGTCTTTGAAGCTGAAAGCAAGAAATTGGTCATGGTAGCATTTGGCTTTCACTTCTCTAAGATGTCTCAATCGTTACTAGCGAGGATGTTGAAGGGTGTCAATAGACCAAGTGACATTGGACAGCCAGCCAGCAAAGCCGTAAGCCAAGTGAACCACGAGCCACCCACTGAAGCTTCTGAAGGCCCAAGTAAGATATCTTCCGGCAATCGATCACAAGTGATGAATTTATTGCACAATGTTACAGACATACCTTTAGAGGAATTGAAAGACGAATCGACACTTGAAGATCTCGGAATTGATTCATTAATGGCCACCGAAGTGCTAAATGATATCCGGGCGACATTTGGCGTTACTATCGACCTGACCACCTTGTTGTTCTTTCCCAACATTCGCGCGATCTGGACACTCCTTGACTCAAAATTGGGTAATGCTCCGGATACTGGGACTCCTGAAGTTTACGAGGCTCCCAAAGTTTCGCCAATTGTGAATCCAAGTTGTGTCCCTGCGGACACAACTTCGTTCGCCGTAAAGCCTCCTACGACTCGTGGTAGCCCGTCTATATTGGCAAAAACATCTAGTTGGCCTACCTTTACCCATACGTACAAAGCATTCGAAGAAATACAGTACGAATACGACCGTTACGCAATCGTAGCCAAGGCCACAGACTTTTGGAAAACGGTCTATCCAAAGCAGGCTCGACTTGTTCTTGCATATGTCGTAGAGGCATTCGCAGTACTTGGATGTCACATGAAATCCTTTCGACCTGGTGATTTAATACCTGAAATCCATTCTCTAGCCAAGCACAAGAAGCTTGTGCGTCAACTCTACAACGTTCTGGAGGATGCGAATCTGACAACGCTTACCGAGAGAGGTTTCGTCAGAACGAATACCTCAGTCGATACCACGCCAGCGGAGACTATCTACCGAGAGGTACTTCAGGCATACCCTGAGCACGCGGACGTACACAAGCTAGTCAAAGTTATCGGATCACAGCTTGCTGCGTGCCTCGCAGGTGAGCAGGACGGCCTGCAGCTGATCTTTGGTGACAAAACCAACAAGAAAACTTTGGAGGACATGTATGAATATTGGCCGTTGCTTCGAACGCCTACCCTTCTCCTCGGAGAGTTCCTCCTGAAAGCGTTCTCCAATTCCAATGGAAGTGGAAAGTTTCGTATTCTGGAAATTGGGGCAGGTACAGGAGGAACGACTCGATATATCGTAAACCATCTTAGGAGCAACGGAATCCCGTTCGAATACACATTCACTGATTTGTCAGCGTCTCTAGTGGCCGCGGCAAAGAAGCACTTCAAGGGAGTCGAAGGTATGAAGTTTGAGGTATTGGATATTGAGAAGGCACCACCAGAAGATCACATGGGCGCCTTTCATGTGATAATTGCCACCAACTGCATCCACGCCACAAGAAGACTTGACCAATCACTGCCTCATCTCCGTAAAATGCTTCGTGAGGACGGCGTATTGACCCTCGTTGAAATCACAAGGAACATGTATTGGCTTGATATAGTCGTGGGGTTATTTGAAGGATGGTGGTTGTTTGAGGATGGTCGATCTCATGCCTTGATCAGTGAAACCCACTGGGAGCGCTTCATGAAGGATGCAGGGTTCCAAGAAGTGGCGTGGACTGATGGGAGCACTCCTGAGTCCGGAACGGTCCGTATTATTGCTGGTTTTCCATCAGCTCGTCCAGACGCCAAGCGGTCCTCCAGCAAGCGCACACCACCCAAGATCTCGATCGAAACAGTCGTCTATAAGCAGCTAGGTAGCACATCGATACACGCGGATGTGTATTACCCCCTTGGCTCTGACGCTACGTTAAAGAAGATGCCGATTGGTGAGCCTAGAGAATCCCCATCCGTCAAAATGAAATCACTACTGACACCAAGAAGCCTTGATGATACACGGAGGTAGTCATATGATCTTTTCGCGCAAAGACATCAGACCAGCTCAGACTCGTCTTTTAATTGAGAAGGGCTTTCTCCCTGTAAGTATCGACTACAGACTTTGTCCAGAGGTCAACCTCTCCGAAGGACCCATGGTCGACGCATGCGACGCTCTAGCATGGGCCAGATATGAGTTGCCTCAAGTTCAGCTTCCAGGTTCTGGAATTCAAATTGATGGAGAGAGAGTCGTGGTTGTGGGGTGGTCTTCGGGCGGTCAACTTGCCATGTCCCTAGCTTGGACTGCTCCACAAAAAGGATTGAAGCCTCCGGAAGCTATCTTAGCCTTTTATTGTCCTACGGACTACGAAGATGAGTGTAAGTCTAATGCGCTCTTGGATTGTGAGTGGTGAATGTGATTACTGAAACGTCATATCAGGGTGGAGAAATCCCATACAACCTCGAGGCGCCGAGGACGCTGGAGATGACTATGACATCTTAGGTGCAATTAAAGACGAGCCAGTGAGTCGATCGCCAATTATAGAAACAGATCTGAAACTAATCCTCCGCCCCACTGATCACGAATTACGGTATGGTTGGTGCTTGGGAGCCACTATCAGACCCAAAACTCCGCACCGATGACCGTTGTCGCATTATCCTCCACATCAACTGGAAAGCGCAAACACTGCCCGTCATAATCGAAGGGCTTCCGAGCAAACAAAAAGTTGCCGGCTCCGACGTCCAAAAATACCACAACCTTCCGCAGCCTGCGCACGAGAAAGTCCTGCGCGTAAGCCCGCTGGCGCATATCGTACGGGGAAACTACCACACGCCGACATTCTTGGTTCACGGCACCGATGACGATTTGATACCGTGGCAACAATCTCAAAGAACTTACGATGCGCTCGTGGAGAATGGTGTTATGGCTGGGTTGGCGCTGGTTGAAGGTGCGCCACATATTTGTGACCTCAGTAGTGACCCGGATTCCGAGGGCTGGAAGGCTGCATTAAAGGGATATGAGTTCATTTCTTCATTTGTTCTGTAATGTAATGATTCAGACGGCTCTATTTTGAAGTTCCCTCTCCTATCTACAGAGTCTATAGTACACAGCCGTCACGGCAGTCCCCTCGCTCTTTGGTGTTCAAATTTTCTTTATCTTTCATCAATAGGATCATTGCTCCGGCTGACCGCTACATCATCTGTTCTTTGCAAACTCTAGGTGAACGTGAACTTTTCAATCCTCTAGTCCATGAGGGATCATAAGGTGACCACGCCGCATTTCGCCATCACTATTCTCTACACAGCCAAGACGTATTTCTTGGCGTATCGATTAGCGTATAGCCAGAACAATGATTGGAGTGATTTAGTTCGAACCTTATGCCTTATTTTTAGGAAAGATTTCATGTGGCCTATGAAAATTTCCAGGCCTCTGTTGGTTTTGTGCGCAGCCAGCACCCACAGCCCAAATGGATTGGTATCCCGGCAAGCATACAGCGGCACCCACACACGACCATAAAGTCCGGTCAGGCAGCAGTTTTCAAGCAATCGATTCGTCTTCTCCCTTTCGTGTCCGGCGGCGTGAAATGTTCAAGTCTTTGCCAAAACTTCGTGATTCAGCACTGCGGAGATTCAACATGGTCGCCCGCCCCGACACCAGAAACCAAAACGTCTTCCATTTCCCAAACCCAAATGCTCGTACATACGATTTCACACGACGCTCCACATCCGGTTCGGATCACAATTCCTGCTGGAAGTGAGTATCGCGGTGAGCCGCTACACTGACATGAAACGTACACCGAGCTTTTGACCTGCGTACAAGGACGCGTGCACGTGTTTTTAGGCTGGGGAATGTACTCTAGTGTGGACGAGTTCTTTGGAGCTGGGAGGGATGAGGAAGTGGGGAGGTGGGCTTTGCACGAGTGGGGAAGGGTTGATCAATGGCAGACACGGAAGAAGGCAGCAGTGCCATCTGAAAGCACATCTCTTTTGCACCAGTCTTGTGAAGACCTAGAAACCGGTGTTGACGATACCAACCGCTTTCTTCACTTCGCCAACGAGAAGGACACTCAACCCTTGGGTGGAGACAAAGAAGAACCTAGTCATTGACCTCAGCCCCTCCCTCGACTACTGGGACGGAAAATATGCACCCGCACACGAGCTCTTCCACCGCCACCTCGCTAGCATCCACCTTGACGCACCCCTCTACCCTTCCCTCCCCACAACACCCCTCCCTATCCGCCTCCTATTCAAGCTCCCTTCCTTCCTCTTCCCCGCCATCCTCCGGGACTATCTCATCTCCTGCTTCCTCTCCATCCAACTCCTCGTCCTGTACTCCGCCTTCGACTTCCATCCCTTTCTGGGCATGTTTCCGATCGCCAGTTGGTGGTGGCTGGGGCACCCGACGCTATTCCCGCGGAGGCCGCCCGAGTGGGTGCAGAGGTGGCAGTGGACGAGTATGATTGTGTTGAGCCATTTGAAGGTGGGGTTTTGGAGTTGGGTTGGAAGGTGGGTTTTGGGTATGCGGGTAGTGTATGAGGAGTATACGCCGGGGAGGCTAAGGGATGCTTTGCCGGATTTGGAGTCGTTGGAGCGCGCCTGCGCCATGGCCCGCCGGGTTCGTTTTGATGAGCCTCATGAGTAGAGCTTTGGGGTTGGCTTCTGCGCATGGAAGACGTCGGGCGTCATGACTGAAGTGGCTTTGGACGTGGAGACACTAGGTACATGATGAAGTAATCCATCTGTGTTGAACTGAGATAGTTTGTGATTTCCTTCTTTGTCACCACATCATGCATTAGAATGGAGAGGGGGTTGCACTGTCAGCACGATTACAGAATTATTAAGCCTCTGTCAGTGCTGCCAGGACTAAGGAACGGATCCACCATGTATGTCTGTCCGCGTGATTACCGAATTGATTCACTGCGCACATCTGTCAGCCCTTGACCAGCCTAGTTAAATGGTCGTCAAGTGCGGGTGGGGATGGGTTATCGGGGGCATGGGCGGCTGTCCTCAGGCACTTTTGCCAATTTCGACAAATGACCAGATAACCCTGAGAAAACAGTTGACGAAATGCTACCAGTTACTTCTGCGGAGTGCAGACTTTCAGCAGAATACCCATCGTCGCTCGTATCCCGTCAGCAATATTCACAATTGCGAAGGCTGCCAGCCGATTTTGAAGATGACCTACGGCGACGAGAAATTGGCCAAGGACCTGACATCCGTCATCTCTGTACAAAGTGACAAGATGCCACGGTTGCTCGAAACTTGACAGATAGCCATGAGAATATGGGTCATAGGGAGCAGGGCAAGAAACTCTGCAAGCGCATCCGTAACTACATAGCTCAATCTAAATTATGCCGGTCAGAAAGTCAATCAAGTCTCTACTGGTCAATGGTGTCACGGTTGCAAAAAAAAAAAAAAAAAAAGCCGTATACAATGGCTAGCAAAATCGCCTTCAGCCCGCCCAAACTGTTGAACTGACTCGAAGCTCCTAGTAGTTTCCTTGCCACTTCTTGTAATATCCTTACCACTTCTAAAAGTCTCTCTTTACCACATCTAGAAGTGTTTTTGCCACTTGTCTCTCAGTATATATAGTGTCGTCGCTTGTAGACTTTCAAGAATCAAGACAGTAACACTCCAAAGAGTCCAACACAAACACACTCTTTTCAAAGTCCTACCCCCTTTCGTTTTAACCCTGGCCCTTGTTATAGCCTTATCGAACTCAGTCAAGCGCATACCGGGTTCTGATAGTCAGGTACCTGCTGGTCTTTACTGCCTGCTGCAATCCTGTAATCTACTTTGTATTACTTTGCAATAATTGTCTACTTAGTCTTAACTATACAGTCTTCAACCCTTCCTTAAATTCGAGAAGTGATATACCCCCCGATGAGTGTCCCAACGCGACCATTCCATTCCAGTTGGCTACACAAGTCGCTCGATAGTCGTAAGGAAACCAAAGAATGGTCTCACCTTCCTCTATTACTCTATCATCTAACACAAATAGAGAACGCACCTGCTCGGAAGAGTCTGTAAGTAACTCAAGAGAGCTCACATCTAAAACTCCCCTATCTGTTTTAATATATTTGCCCGAAGTGGGGAATGAAAGGGTATCAATCGTTACACCAAGATCGAGCGTTTGCAGCTGCGTCCCCGTGTCAGTATCCCAGAGCCTAACTGTATTATCCCTCAAGCCCGACGCCACCAGCTTACTATCTGGCGAGAAAGCTACTGAGAAGATATAGTCTGAATGGCCCTCGAGCGTCTGTAGCAGCGCTCCCGTGACGGCGTTCCAAAGCTTAATTGTCTCGTCGCTCGAGCCCGACACCAATAGCATGCCGTCTAGCGAGAATGCTACTGAAGTGACCCTACCCGAATGGCCCTTGAGCGTCTGCAGCTGCGCTCCAGTGCCGGTGTCCCAAAGCTTAACTGTTGTATCCCACGAGCTCGATGCCACTAGCTTGCCATCCGGCGAGAATGCTACTGACATAATCGTGCCATAATGGCCCTTGAGAGTTTGCAACTGTGCTCCCGTGCCGGTGTCCCAAATCTCGACTACATCGCCTTCTGAGCCTGACGCTAACAGTTTACTGTCTGGAGAGAATACTACTGAGGTAATATAGCCTGAATTGCCCTCGAGCGTTTGCAGCTGCGCTCCTGTGCTAGTGTCCCAAAGTATAATCGTCGTGTCGCTTGAACCCGACGCCAAGAGCTTGCCGTCCGGCGAGAATGATACTGCGTGGATGTAGTCTGAATGGCCCTTGGGAATATGCAGCTGTGCTCCTGTGCCGGCGTCCCAAAGCTTGGCTGTCGTGTCGTCCGAGCCCGACGCTAATAGCCTGCCGTCCGGTGAGAATGCTACTGAGTAGATAGAACCTGAATGGCCCTTTAGAGTCTGCAGCTGCGCTCCTGTGCTAGTGTCCCAGATCCCAACTGCCCAGTTGTTTGAACCAGACGCCAAGAGCTTGCCGTCCGGCGAGAATGCTACTGAGTAGATAGGGGGAGATCTAGAATGCCGTTTGAACGTCCGCAGCTGCGCTCCCGTGCTAGTGTCCCAGAGCCTAATTGTCTTGTCCCACGAGCCCGATGCCAATAATATGCCGTCCGGCGAGAATGCTATTGAAGCGACGTTATCCGAATGGCCCTCGAGCGTTTGCAGCTGTACTCCTATGCTAGCGTCCCAAAGCCTAATTGTCTTACCCGAGCTTGACGCTAATAGCTTGCCGTCCGGCGAGAATGCTACTGAGTTGATATAGGGGGATATAGAATGGCCATTGAGCGTCCGCAGCTGCGCTCCCGTGCCGGTGTCCCAGAGCATAATTGTCCCGTCGCCTGAGCCCGATGCTAAGAACATGCCGTCTAACGAGAATGCTATTGAGCTAACAAAGCCTGAATAGCCCTCGAGCGTTTGTAGCAGCGCTCCCGTGCCGGTGTTCCAAAGCTTAATTGTCTCGTCGTTCGAGCCCGACGCCAAGAGCTTACCGTCCGGCGAGAATGCTACTGAGTTAATCCCGTCCGAATGACCTTCGAGTGTTTGCAGCTGCGCTCCCGTGCCGGTGTCCCAGAGCCTGACTGTATTGTCCTCCGAGCCCGACGCCACTAGCTTACTGTCCGGTGAGAATGCCACCGAGTAAACCCGGTTCGAATGGCCTTGCACTCCCATTCCGGCATCCCATAGCCTAATTGTTTCATCGGTCGAGCCTGACGCCACTAGCTTGCCATTTGGCGAGAATGCTACCGAGAAGATGTGGCCTGAATGGCCCTTGAGCGTCTGTAGCTGCGCTCCCGTGCCGGTATCCCAAAGCTTAACTAGCTTGTCCCAGGAGCCCGACACGACCAACTTGCCGTCCGGCGAAAATGCTACTGAGGTGACGCCACCCGAATGGCCATGGAGCGTGTGCAACTTCGCTCCGGTGCCAGCGTCCCAGAGCCTGACTCCCAAGTCACCGGACGCCACCAGCTTGCCGTCCGGCGAGAATGCTATTGAGACGTCCATCGAATCGTCCTCGAGCGTCTGCAGCTGCGCTCCCGTGCCGGCGTCCCAGAGCCTGACTGTCTTGTCTCTCGAGCCCGATGCCACCAGTTTGCCATCCGGCGAGAATGCTAATGAGACAACGCCCGAATAGCCCTCTAGCGACTGCAGCAGTGCTCCCGTGCCGGTGTCCCAGAGCTTAACTGTTCTGTCGCTCGAGCCCGACGCCAATAGCATGCCGTCTAGCGAGAATGCTACTGAAGTGACCCAACCCGAATGGCCCTCGAGCGTCTGCAGCTGCGCTCCAGTGCCGGTGTCCCAGAGCTTAACTGCTTTATCCCTCGAGCCAGACGCCACTAGCTTGCTATCCGGCGAGAAAGCTACTGAGACGATATAGTCCGAATGGCCCTCTAGAGTCTGTAGCTGCACTCCTGTGCTGGCGTCCCAGAGCCTGGCTGTCTTATCACTCGAGCCCGACGCTACTAGCTTGCTATCCGGCGAGAATACTACTGAGGTGACGCTGCCCGAGTGGCCCTCAAGCGTCTGCAGAGTTGCGTTCCATTTAGCTCGCACTCTCGGCTTCTTGCAGATCCAAGAAGGTATATGATTCTCGAACTGTTTCCGGATAACACTTTCCTCCGGGGAAAACAACAACGCAGAGCAATATATTTGAAGAGGTGTTTCGTTAATAATTGATCGGTTATAGAGGAGGAATCGCTTGGCGTCATAGATAAAGGCGTAAAACCTAGGACTTTTACTGGCCTGAGTAACATAATTAGCTAATGTCCTCGAGCTGCCTTAAGCAACCCTATGACTACCATGTCCTCTAATAGCTAGATGGCATGAACTCTTTCAGATATTTTTCCAGCTAAACTTAACGAGGCTAGGGCATAGTATTACTAGGTAACTTACATCTATCATGCCCTGCAGATCGTCTATTATCCCTATACTTTCTAATATCCTGCCGATGAGACTTAATGCTTCAAGCCAATAGAGTAGGTTGCGCTCGAGAAACCGGTGTATGTCATCCCCGTCTCGAACAATGCGCTTGCTCCCTTTCAAATGATAGACCCAATAGAGACACGCGTATTGGGCCTCTGGCTTTAGCTTGTCGTTAATCTCTTTCCATGTGAGGTCCTTCCGAGCCGTCCCAGGCTTCTGCAGGCTGCAGATGTTTGGATTGAGATCCGACAGCAGCTCAAGGCACCGGGTCATTAGCTTCTCGTGGGTCTCACCCTCGTTAACCCAGAATCGGTTCGACCATTGCTTCTCAGGGGCGACAAGGAAGTCTCGAAACGAATCGTGGAGCAGGCTGACAGGAGCGTCTAGATTGGGCGGGATCTCCAAGACCGAATGAAGAGGTTGAAGCTTGCTGTGTATATCCCTTATATCTTTTTCGAGCAAACTTGATAGAGACTCTATTGATAGGGGCCTGGCGAGCAAGACGAGTGGGCCAAGGATTCCGGAGTATTCGCTCACAACGTCCTTTTCGGGCCCGTGGAAACGGCCATCGAGCAACCGGTTTAGGACGAGAGAGTACATTGTGTCAATATTGAACTCATGGCTTCTGGTCTCGTCTTCAAGGATTTTCCTAAGGTTTTTTTCCGGATGGCTGCCGTGGTCTCTATCCTGGAGAAATCGGCATGCGGTGTCAGCGACGATAAACAATGGGCTGGCTATCTTGACCAGCTTCTGTAGATTTTCTTCGCCGGGCCAGTTCGAGGACAGTTGCAGGGGCGGGGGAACGTCTTCGTTGTACTCATTTCTGATTCTAGGAAGTCTGTGCTCTAGGAATAAACGTATGTCACCTTGTACCGTCTCACTGGGAACTTTTTGCAAATTTAGACCGTGAGGCTGGTCTTTGAGCTGGCTGAGAAGACGTGATTCTGGTCTGCTCGCCACGAAGAACTTGAGACGAACTGATGATGATTGCTTCGCCTGTGCTAAGAGTTCGACTATCTTCCTAGCATCTTCACCCGGCTCGCACTCGTCGAGGGCGTCGACTACGATCACCAGTGTCAAGGGACTCTGCAGATCATCTGCAATATCCCGCAGAGGCCGTAGAATAAACCTCTCAAAATGTTCTTCCCGGAACTTGAGGCCGACGCTGTCGTAATCTTCGATCGCGCTCTTGACGAGCGGAGCTAAGCCAGGTAACCGGCGGATAAGCTGCCGTGTGATCGTATTGAAGAACCGTGCAGCTGTGCCGCAGTCACCCTCGCCCCTCTTAAAGAAGAAGCTAGCGCCAAGCGATCTGTTCTGTTCGAGTTTTTCAGCCACAGAGCGGGAAATCGCAGATTTTCCCGTGCCAGCCCCGCCCCTTAGCCAAAACATGCAGGTATTGTTAGGGTCTTCTGCCCACTCGTAAATCTGATGGAGCACGTCGACCCTGGTATCAGGATAACATTTGGGATCGTTTCTATCAAGTTCGTTCAAGGCGGCACCTTCGGCTGGACGCAACTTAGCAAGGACGTGGACTTCAAGGATCAACGTCCTACGGACATATTAGTGTTGCTCTCACTAATGAAATGTTTACAACGTAGGACTCGAACCGAATGGCTTGGTGAGACTCTTCTACAAGGTCGTGGAGTTCCTCAACGGTGGTCCGATTCCGATTATTACAATGTTTTTCGCAATTGTCTGCAATTCGGCAAAGCTGGTCTGCGCTTTCCGTAAGACCTTTGATATAATTCTCCACATCACCAAGCTTGAAAGGCGCATCGACCCAGTTAAGCCTGCTTTCTTGGCGTTGGATTACGAAGCCAAGAAACAACAGCGATTTGGCATAAGCGTGAACGATGGATGTCTTTAAGGTGTTCAAGACGTCCTCAGGAGGCCGGAGATTCGGCCCAGGGATCATGTACAATCGCTGGTACGCGTCGCATTGCAAGACCAACGAAGTGACCTTCGCAATACCAGACAGAAGCTGACCCCTTAGCTCGTTGCCGGCGGTGATAGCCTGCAGAGGTTAGATCGACTCATGAGAAGAAGTGCCTGCTTGATTTCCATGTTTTGTTAGGCAAAAGTACTACGGAGCTACTTACGACAAGGACAAGTCGAATGGCAGCCCACGGCGGAGCAGCATGAATAGGATCAAAGGATACAGCGACATCAACACCGGACACAAACTTGTTCAGTACAGAGACAGTCTTTTCGACAAAACGGCATGTTGCGCTGTCGTGTTGTTGACCCTTGATATGCTGCTCCATTTCCTGCTTGATGACCATAGCCGAACCTTTCGCTGTGCCTGGTCCAGCCGTAGCAGCATCTTCCTTCGCGAATCTCTTGATAATGGACACTATAACCCGGTCTTCTTTAGATTTCTCTATATACTTTAAGGCTTCACCCCACAGCTCCTCGTTGCTGGAAGTTATCTCTGCAGACTCTTTATGTGCCTGGCCCGACCGGTTCGTCCGTGAAGCAGTCCCCGTACTCTGCTGCTGCGATGGGATAGTAGCGTGGTCGGATTGATTATCTTTTTCGGCGACCGGCATCGTAGAAGGCAGCTCTGTGGTTGTGAGCTGCGCCTGGGGTATGACGGCTGGATCGTCGGATGGCTCGGTCAGAGAGGCATCATTGGCCGGTGGAGCTGGGGTAGTGTGAGTCGCATCTCCCTTCGCATCGAGGAGCCCGGTTGCAGTTGAAGAGGGACCATGTGAAACTGTTTGCATCGGAGACTAAAACATAGATGATGTCAGCGAATCCTACGAGAAGCCAGGGAGATGGAACGGAAGATCATTATCTAGGAACGGGTATTAACTTGTTGGGGAGGGATCGCTGGCTCTTCAGGAGACATCTGATCAACACCACCGAAACAGCTGCACAGCCGGACCCAACCTTTTCGTTTCTGTCGAACTACGCTGTTTGAGCTCATCTTCTCAGCAGCAACAATGCCTTCTTAGGCTCTAAATAATGCGCCGAGAAAAAATCAAGAGTTCAGCCTCTAAAGAGTCGCGTACTTCGTAGAAGAGATGGGAGAGCTGAAAGCTGACTAAAGCGGCTTCTCCACAGCGCTTCTACACAAGTACTCTATACAGCGTTTTTGTCCTGGAATGCCAGTCAAAACACCCTCCCGTTGAAGCCGCCTTAGCTAGCCAATGATCTGTTGACAAGTTGCATGCTGCTGCCCAGGAAAACGGGAAATTCCAGGAGGGGCGCCGCCAAAGGGTTGGCTGTGGCTGTGGCTTGAGCAAAGCCTTCTAGAAAAGGGCCAGCGACTTGGTACTGCAAAGCAATAGATCAGGACGTACTTACCTCAGCGAGCTCAGACGTGATTTGATTGGAGCGGACATTCTATCGGACCGTCAGAAAGCTAACTAACTCTTTTCGTCCGCTCCGTACTTCTGCAAAATTTGTGAGCGCGTTATTGAAATCCGCACTTTGGACGGTACGGATACTTGAACAACGCAACCACAAAATGCAATATTATTTCTAGAATTTGATCGATTATATATCAAGATATAGGTTTTCTAAATATATAGGTTTTATAATCTAATAATTACTCGAGTAAGGGATAAATTTCTTTAAGGTTAAAAATCGCGTTATTAACTAGAATTCTATATAGTATAATAAAAAGCTAGCTAATATCTATAAAATTTGTATAAATATACAATAACTAACTAGACAAACGTATTACTACTTAGTATACCCCTTATATTTGCGTCCTACTTTATATATACCCGCTTAAACCCTACGCTATATATTATAAATAAATCCACAATAGGTTATAATACCGATAAGAATTCGAATTTTAAAGACAAAAAAGAGAACTAAATTAAGGATTAAGTAGATAGTATAATTAATAGACTTAAGGAATAAGAGATTATATAATAAGACTAAGATTAGTAAATTTATACAAATTTATAAATTCTATAGAGTTACTAAATTATATAAAGGACTAGGGCTATAAAAAGAAGTTTATTCTTGTATAAATTCTTTTCTTCTCTTCTTATAGTTAACTTTGCTTAATTCGTTAAGATAACTTTATAGTATACTTTAAATATATTACTATATTAGCCTTATCTACGCCCTAGTAATATTTTACTTTTAGGCCTAGCACTTCTTGGTAATAAGAGTATATCGGGCTACTACCCCTAAAATATAAACCGCCCCTAGCTTTTCTATTATAGATAAATACCTTGTTTTTGCTTATAAGCTAAGAAGCTACCCTAACCTAAAAAATCTAACTAGTTAAAAGGTATACGTAATACTATACCTAGTAGCTATAAACGCCTAGTTATAGTCTTTTTATACTATACTATATTTAAAATATATTATTTAAAGAAGCTAAAAGCTATATAAGGCTAAAAGTATTTATTAATATATATATATAGACGTTTAAAGATTAACTAGTATTATATTTATAATAGGCTTAGGTAGTTTAACTTTATTACCTATCTAGTAGCGCTTTTTACTTAACTATATAAATATATATAGCTAATATACTAATTAATAGTAAATAAGGTTTTATTAAGTAATTTAATAGTATTTTAAAAAATATAGTCACTATAAAAGAATAAATTAATTTCTTTAAAGCTATAATAGTACTACTATTATATATACTATACTATACGCGTAGCTATTATTATTTCTATTACCCCGCTCCGATACTTTTTATATAAATTTGTTCTAGCCGTATTTCTATAAAGTTCTCTAGTAATTCTTTTAAGTTCTTATAATAGCTATATATAGCTATTAATATATTCGAATCTAATACTTATTTATTTAGCGATTAATATATAATATATTATTATTATAATATTAGAATTACTTACCTAGCTAGCTAGCTAGTTATATTTAACTAGTTAACTCTTCTTCTGCTAGTATAGTAGCTTTAATAAGAACTCTAGAACTAGTGTATTAATATTTAGTCGTTTTAATTAGACCTTAATTTATTATATACTAAAGTATACTAGCTTTAAACTTAAGTCCGCTTTTTATTTATTCTAATTGTCTTTTACCCGCGCCTTTTTAACCCGTCTTAATTTAACGGTAAGCCTTATACACTATATATATAGCTTTTATTAATTAAAGTAAAGCTCTAGTTTAATTAGCTTACTAGTACTAACGCGTTTAACTAAATATAGGATCGCCTTATATTATAGGTGTAAATAGAAGTATAGAGTAAATATTAATTTAAGAATAATCTCTAAGGTATTTAACTTCCCCCTAAGAGGGATTTTATTTAGCGTTACGCCCTCGTGATACTAGGTAAACACGTGACTATTAATACACGTGGCTTCTCCTTATAATTATCCTCTTCTTTTCTAAGGCTAGTCCCTAGCCGTTCTACTAATAAAAGGTGTAGTTCTTAGTATAGCCTTATTAAAACCACGTGGGAAAAAGAGTACTATTTAAATATACTCTACTTACGCTTTACTTACTTTACTTACATGCCTACTCTACCTACTTTCTATAAATACTTAAATTTTTCTTTTTATATATATCGGGCTGTTTTAGTACTTCTACGCTTTTTTAGCTTAGCTTATTAACTCGAGATAGTTCTATTAGGCGTAGAAATATCTCTTACTTGCGTTTTTTGTGCATAAGGCTTTTATAGCGACTCTTATAGTTTAAATATACTTTTTTACTACTAGTACCTTCCCTTTAAGAGTGCTATTCCTAGTATTAAATTGTATTAGCTCTATCTATTAGTTTACGGATAGAAGGTTATACTTAGCCTACGCTTAATCTTTACGTAGAAGTATATTTTTAACTAAAATTCTAAAGTAAATTTTAGGCTATAGCTAAAAGCTATACTATTTGCGCTATACTACTATAGCGCTTTTATTTTACTACTTTACTTTTAAGCGGTTTTAACTACTTCTTTAGTTTTAATAATCTTGTCTATATAAGGTAACTTTACCTTTAACGCGTAGACTATTTATAACTATATAGCTAGCGGCTTACTAGT
>KV744908.1:0-86114 GCA_001692735.1 Lepidopterella palustris CBS 459.81
CCCCCCCCCTGGTGTCCAGCTGGACAACCCTCCCCAGCGTCGGCATCACAACACCAGCGCGACGGCTGAAGTACGCCTCAACGTGGGGAGTGGTAGAGAACCACCAGCTCTTGCCGTCACGATAGCCGTTGGGGCGTCGGCTTCCAAGAAAAATAAAAATAAAAATGGTGCAACCAAAGTGGCGGCGGCGACGTTCTCGACTGCCGTCTTTCGTATTACAAAACGGCCACCTCCTGGCGTGAGCACTCATCAGCCGAGTAATATATGGAGATCACTCCGTGAGCAGTTCTCCGTTGAAGGGAAAAGGTTGGCGGCACTCCTTAGCGGCGACCGAATCAGGTTCTGTTCTTTTGCAATGAGGTTTGACATCTCCGTTCCACCACAGCCTCAAAGAATCCTGTGACCTCGTGTCATGCCAAGAGGAAAACCCTTTCTTTCTTCAGCCGCGTTTCTGCTTCGATCGGCTCGCCTTCTACTTGTACTTGTATTATATTTAAAGATCGCGTCCGTGCAATACATACAGTAGATATGCGGTGGAAGTCTCCATTTTCGAGCCTTGCGTTCGCCACTGTGGATTCCGTCTCATCGACACGATGGCCCTTCCGAGCGAAGCCTCTCAGGTGAAAATGTCTTCACGGCACGGATCGTTTCGACGTCCGGCAAACAACGCCGGCAAAAATTTCCTTGCCTTCTTTTCCGACTCTCTCCTTGAGGTCTTACGTTGATGTGTTGGCTTCCTAAACAGGAACTCCACGGCCAATATCGTACCTTGTATGGAAGCTCACTTGCTTACTCATGACCCTGGCCTGCGGATCTCCCGGCCTTTCTGATCACTCCACACAACTCCCCTCTCTCCATCTAAAAGCTCCACCATATTAAATTCTGTCACCGTTCTTGTCGCAATCAAACCACGACAATTTCCCGCCGGCGCAATTGACTCTCCTAACGGCATCCGACATCGAAGCACGCAATCCCGCCTCCTGTACGACAGCTCTCTCCCACCGCCACGCGCATACCTTTCTATCTAGACACACTTGCAAGACCCGCTAGTGCATCGACTCTGCCCCAATTTACTTTGTTCTTGGGTGCTCGGACGTGCACGCGCGCCAATGACCTGACCGGGTCGAGGCCGTGCTCTAAACTCTTGTGCTATAAGGTCGACGACCCGGACAGGTAGGTAGATACGTGGCTTGTGGATCGTCAAATTCGGAATCGAGCAGTAAACTTCGATTGGATTAGAGTTCCTCCCTCGTGGGAGTAGTAGTCATCGGCGATGAGATATAGCCATGACCATTGCAAACATGTTATCTGGCTTCTCCTGTTGATGCGCTTGGAACCACGGTGAACCATGTGCGATGCAAGGACATTAAACATCATGAGACTTTGCAATCAGTGCTGGAGATGCTGGAAATGCACTGTGATGGGCCGCTTAAAGTAACGTTAGGCGTTCAAGACTGTATGTGACCAATTATAACGCTTCCATGGAATCCATTTCACGTTGCTGGTGGAATCCGGTCAAGATAAGACAACGTACAGACGCCTTACCTACAGAGGCATTTCAAGGTGTCTTGGGCGTGTTGTCTTCCACTACGTGCCCAATGGAACATGGAAGCCCTCTATGAGTTTGCACCATCCAACAAAGCAAACTGTAAATCAGGCCTGGATCACGATCATCAGAAAAGGTCAAGTCCATTTGGATCAAAAATAGCCATCAAGTTCACCAGCAATGGAACCGGGGACCCATTTTCTACCCTCTCTGCAGTCTTTCTCCATTTACACCCGTTGCATTTTCTACTTTATCCACCAAACGAGCACCCCGTAATCGCTCACAGTTCTTCGGATAGATGGAAAAGCCTTCGGTTTTCAAGAACCAATGTCGCATTTTTGGGTCTTCCATAAGACTACAAATTCAGAGCCCCCCCCCCCCCCCCCCCTTCCCCCCATCCCTTCCCCCCATCTTCTCTCTCCGTCCACACTGGAATCTCCCGCCGTGATGCCACACCTCCCATACTTCTAACCAACAAGCCAATACAATAAGACAAGAGCATATCATATGCCTCTGTTGCCTAAAGCTCTCTTTTTCCAAAGCCGAGCAAGCGACACAGGCGCCGGGTTCGCCTGCAAGATTCCCAAAGAAAAAGATGATAATGATGCCGTGAAGCAGTCTGAAAAAGGGTTGAAACAAAGCCCATTCGGCTTGCCAACAAAATGACTGACAATAGGAAACCGACGCCTCGTACTTAGAGCAGCCAAGAAAGAACCACCTGTAGAGGAAGGAAGACCAATACCAATTCCTTGCCCTCGCAAGAAAGGGTAGGAGCAACCCAGATACGCATCCCCCTCTCCACCACACATCTATTCACACGACCAATCCAACACACCTCCTCACTCATGCTCCCTTCCTAATCCCCACCAACCATCGTAGCTTCTTCTCCAGCCTTGACTCCCACCATCCTCCTCATCTTCTGTTTCTCCGCCCACTCCCTACTAGCAATCCGGCCCCTCTCCGCGGCCTCGGCCCTCGCCCTCTTAGCTGCCTCCTCTTTCTCCTTCCTCAGCCGCTCCCGCTCCTCCTTCTCGACGCGATCGCGATTGAAAACCTCCCTCCCCTTGAGTCGTTGCGTTGCGACATCTGCGGGCGTGATTGTCGACTTGGTGACTTGCGGGACAACAGTCATGCTGAGTCGCTTCGAGGCTGTCAATGTATTCGAGGTCGAGGTCGAGGTCGTAAAAGCGGGCCGTTCGCGTTTAATGGATGCATTGGCTTGCGGCGCTTTCTCGTCATCGTTGGCGCTGCTACTGTTGCTGAATGGAAGCGTAGAAGCAGGACGGTTCAGTAAGCCCGAGTTCCTCTTCGTAGTCGCCATGAGGGTGCTCTGCCTCTTCCCTCCGGCCGTCGTACTAATCGAGCTCGTGCGCTTAAGCGGTAGAATAGTAGGCCCAGGCATGTTCACATTCACACGGGTCTTATTCTCCTTCTCCTCTGCAGCAGCACCACTGCCACCACACTGCATCATACTCTCCCTCGCCCTACTAGCCGCCGTCTGCTTAACCGCAACCGACATGGTGCCAGCTCTACTCTTCGGCGCCGGTCTAGCTTTGAAATCGCACTTTTTCGCACCAGCCTCTTCCTCTTCCTTCTTCAGCCGCTCCTCGCGCGCAGCTTTAAGGCGCGCCGCGACGGCTTCGCCGGGGAGTTGGAATGTCGATTTTGTGGGCGGTTTGGTTGATTTAGGTGGTGGAGGGGGCGTGGGGAAGGAGACGCTGATGGGACGGCGTCGGGAGGCTAGGTAGTCTGTCACCTCTGCTTTGGCCTTCGCATCGGACGTGCTCGAAGAAGCGGTGCGGACGCTGGCGGAGCGGGAGAGTGAAGGGCGTATCATCGATGCCGGGCGAGGCTTAGCTGTAACAGGCTCTTTGAGGGATTTAGGGTCGTTCGGGTTGCGGGAGAGTTTGGGTGCGGCGGTGGATGGTTTAGGCTTGGTCGTTGTAGGCTGCGATTTCGGTGTGCGATGAGTCTTCTTTCGGGGAGACTTTTCGTCTGATTCGAGGGCGTCCAGTTCGGGGAGTGCTTTGCCGACCGCTTCGATGGCTTCCTCGAGGGCATCAATGGCTTCGATGGATTCTTCAAGACGCATGGGGACCTTGCCAGGTGATCGGGCTGGCGAACGAGATGCGGTGCGGCTCAGGGAGGAGTCTTCTTCAGTTGGCTTCTCGGATAGCAGAGTTTTGAGTTCGATGACATCGGGTACCACAGTCACCTCGAAAGTGGTGCTTTCAAGCGTAGGTTCTGGGATGACTTGCTCAGGTTGAGTGATCTCCTCGGGTAGAGTGGCTTGCTCTTGCGGTTCAGGTGCGTCCTTGACCTTTGCTTCTATCACAATTGGTTCCTTAGACTCAATGGTCTTGTCTTGCGGTTCTAGCAATTCTCTCTTCTTTGTTTTTATCTCAACTGGCTTCTCAGGCTTAGCAGCCTGACTCTGCGATTTCGAAAGTTCTTCTGCTTTCGCCAGTTGGCGTCGTGTCATCCGAATCGCGCGTGAGGGAGGAGAGACAGGACGCTCGTCGAGCATGGGAACCTGTACAATATCTGCGTACATGGCGTCAACTCCCATCCTCTCATATCATACCAGCATGCGCGCAAAGCATCCATATAATCAATAAACCCACCTCCATTGTACTCCTTCCTCAACTCCTCCACCGCCTGATCACTCGCCGGACTCCCAGCCGCCAGTCTATCATCCTCCAAGACCTCCACCTGCGCCTCTTCATTCTCCTCGGCCTTCTTCCCCTTCTTCCCTTTCGCCTTCCTCCCGCCCTTCCCCTTCGCCGCGCCCTTCTTCGGCATCGCCATGTCCTCTACGGCTTCCTGAGTCGTGTTCCCGGCGACTTCTCCAAGCGGCGCGCGTGCTTTGCACGATGTAGGTGGCAGCGCAATTGTAGTCCCGTCGAAAGTCTCGTTCTCGTCGATGTGAATGGCTTCGGCGCGTAGTGCAGCTCGTGTCAGGCGCATTGTTGATTTGCGCGATCGGGGAGGATGGTTGCTCGCGCGCGTGGGCTGGAGTGGCAATCGCGTGGCTATAGGCCGTAGAACGGTTCCATGAAATGCTCTTATGTTTTGGGAGGCAAGGACGAAGTAATCGCGCCGGATGGTGATCGTGTTATGAGGACCGTGTTGTGAAGGCCATGGTAGGGACATGGATGTTTTGCCGGGCTTGTTGATGTCTAACCGCAATGCGTATGGCGAAGGGCGTGTTTAGCAATCCCGAGGGCCACACAGCAACGACTCCATGACAACGAGCTACCCCGTTTGCCTTACGAGCCTGATCTTTATTCTTCTCCTCTCCTTTTTTTAATATTTTTTTTTCCTTGACTCTCTCGGTCAAATAAAATAAAATAAAATAAAATAAAAAATTTAAATAAATAAAAAAGTTGGGCGTTTCGCAGTCCCAGTCCCGTCCGTGTGTCTCTGATTTTCCAATGACATTATATCACAGCGCAACCCCGAGACGTGCCACGTCGCTAGCTCCGCTTCCTGTCTGCCCTTCGTCATGCTCTTGCAATCCGCTGACTCTCAATCGGTGGGTTGCAGGATGCAGGATTGCCCCGCCTCGACGCGATGCGTGCTGTTTGAAGCGTTGAAGCGGCGGATTGGGGATTGGGATTAAGAGTATTGGGGGGGGGGGGGGGGTTCCGTGTGGCAAATATGCTCCTCCCACCCCCCCCTACCCCCTACCACTACCACCATACACATAGGTCTGAGGATGCGGCATGGATTCCATTCGCTGTGTGATATCACATCTTCTATTGGGGACAATGGCTTCCCTTACTTTGCTAAGACTTTGCCAGCGATAACTGGGGCGATTCGGAACAGTGACGAAATGATTGAGAGGGTGGATGCCTTCTTCAAGAATGGCTTGGGATATACCTGCTTCGTATTGACTTCTGAAGACACTTTCTTTTTTTTTCTTTTTTTTTTTTTCTCGATCCTCATATATCTTGTCATAGTTATTCTTTGTGCCACTGGATAGACTTTGTATCAGAGCAATCTCATCCCCTCAAAAGCCTTTACAACAGGTGCCTCCTTCATCTTCCTGCTCTGCTCCAAACTATCCCACAGCACTCCATCCGCCCCGACCGGCCTCTCGCCCCCGTCCTCCACCTCACCCTTCACTTCCATCTCCGCACCCTTTTCCACCAAAAACACCTCTCCCAGACACCCCTCACACAACCCCACAACCTCCCTCATCACTGCCTGCACAGCCGCCGCCCTCTCCCGCATCCCCCTCCTCATTAATCCCTCACACAGCCTCTGAACCTCCTCGTTGACGCTATTAACCCGCTCAATAAGCCTTGAGATCGAATTAACGAGATATTCTTCCTCGTAGACACTGCCCTTTTTGCCTCTGGCGCGCTTGCGCTCCTCGCGGCGGCGGTTCTTGGACGTTTTGCGAGTTGTCGTCGTGTTGATTGTGCCGGTACGGTTTGTGTAGCGGGTCATGAATGTGCCTGCGGAGGTGGAGTGGTCGGTCGGAGCGAGGGAGATGTTGTCGGGGATGGAAGGGTCATCGGGGCCGTCGAAGAAGGCGACTGTAATGAATTTAGAGTTAGGATGTAAACCTTTGGAGGCAAGAAAAGTTAGGGGGAGGGGTATGGGGAAGTTTGGAAAGGGGGTCATACGTGGATCCTCCGCCTTTTTCACTCGCAATTCCTGCAGTCGCGGCACCTGTGCTTGTATCTGCCCTTTGCAGTCCGCCAATAGCTCGGTCATAGACGCCGAGCCCTCAACCAACCCTGGATCGACGACGTCATCTATGAGTTCTGGCCGGCTTTGCAACGTGACGACGCGAATCGCCTCGGAGAAGAAGTAGCCTTTGCAAAACACACGTGCTGCGGTTTCGATGTCGGAGAGGTAGTCGAGGTGGATGGTGGCTGCGGAGAAGAAGTCTTTCGTCTCGACGAGGCCTTCTGCGAGCGTGCTTGCGAGGGATGTGAGCTCTGCCGCTGGTAGGTTGGCGAGCATGGCGGAGGACAAGCTCTCACGCCAGAGGTTGGCGGAACGGTAAGCATCGCTGGCAGAGGCATGGTTGGAGAGGTATTCGTAGGCTGCGAGGTGTTAGCAGAGAAAACACGTGGTGGAGGCGGTGCTGTCGTTTACCAATTCCAGCTTCTTTGAACTGGTTGTGGTTGCTGAGATAGTCCGCATAGAGCTTCATTATTTCGTTGAGTTGTAAAGGCTCGTATTTGAAAATCTCAAGGGCATCACTGTATAGTGAGTGTTTTTCTACATATCCTCGAAGTTCGTCAAAAGCCTCGAGTGCGTGTAGATGCGTTAGGGCTTTGGTGCGTCGTCCGAGTTGATCGTCGACCTTGAACTTTAGCCGCAGCGGAGGCAGTTCTTGGAGAGACTGAAGGTATGGAAGATATTCTCGAGGGTCCTGATTTCAGAGTCAGTGGCATCCGCATAAGAACGAGGAGTTGGGAGCATCACCTTTTGGGACTGCTGGGCAATGAGAAGTGCCAGCTCGAGGTTGTATAGGCCCAATGCGCTGTCGTACAGCTGATTCACATCCGCCAAGAAGCAAATATGCTCAGCCGCTCTTTCGGCTTGGGCATCTTTAGCTTCTTGAAGTTGAAGATGAATTAGCTTTGATCTCTTTCAAAGGTTTGTAAGTTTCAATTTTATACCTTGCAGATTTCCCACAACACGTAGCCCAGCATCAAGATCGGGAGGTGTTTTGCACACATGCGCTGTGATGATGTTCTGTAAATGATAGTCTTTATGCACTTCTAGCGTCTTTAGGAAAGCATCACATATCCGGTTTACCTTGAAATTCTTTCCTAGAGAGGCTTCACTATTGGCACCATTTGTGGGTACAGCTATTGCGTTGGGTACTTTGTCCCTGATTGTATCTTTGTACATCGTTTCCGATACATCCTCATCACTAGACGTATCAGCGACAAACAAGACACAGCCAGGAGGTGGCATATTTACCGAAGCTGGGAGAGAAATAGATCAATGTGCTCTACCTTCTTGATCTGTTTTACGAACAAGTGGACATTGGCCATAAATTGCTCCGGTGCATGATCATGTAGGATGTTCATATCGACCCGTTGGCTTCTGCAAGTGAGGAAGGCCCTCTTGTAATCTTTCATCTCAATACTTCGACGAATGCTGGCCAAAACCAAGGCACGGGGATAAATAGTTTCCAGGTTCCCTCTTGGCATCTGCAAAACCACGGAGTAAGCTGTTGGCATTCCAATTACCAACCGTGCGCCTCTTTCTATGGTTCGGCATCTCTCATCCTTCTCGGGCTCGTCAAGCGGGATCTCCAGTTCTGAGACGGAAAATTAGTGATTCAGCAACGTAGGCAGATTCAAGACACACCTTCAACCGTCGTCAAGTGGACGAATTTGAGGAGGTGTTGTGTAGTCGTGAAGATTAAATGCGCATGGGTAACCAAGAATGATGTACAGTTTCGAATCAAAACACGCTCGTTAGCATATAAGACACCACTTGTGGTAAGTCCGAAGCAGATAGCCTTCAAAACATTAGCCTAACAATCCGTCCAATTTGGCTTTCTAGCGTACCTCTTCTGCATAATCCGCAACTTGTACCCAAGAAACAGTCGATGGGAATTTGTTGACGAGTTTGCCACGAAGCTCTGTGGTATCGGGCACGATGACACTTGTGTCGACCTTTACTACAAATGCACTTGTTGTTTGCAAGTACACTTGTTCTCGGTTGATACTGGAGAAAAGGTTGGATATACTGCCGAATCCAGTAGTTTCCCCTAGGCAATACACCTTTTCTTCTCCACATTTCCATAAAGTACTCGACTCCTTGTCCCATTGGCTTGTAAGTAGAAGAATTTCAGCATCTCCCTTGAAAGCAATCTGGCGAGGGCAATGGCCTAACGGTATCGTAGTTCGCCATACGAAAACGGGATCAGGTATTGGCTTCTTGGAGATCTCAACGGAGTAGAGTGAGATGTCAGTCTCGGAAAGCACAGCGATTCTTGTACTCGAGTTCGAAATCGCGACATCCAAAGCATTGTGTTTTAGATAGAGTTGGTGCAATGACATTGGCGGAGGTATATTTGCAACCCTCAAGGGAGTGACCTTCAGGGATGCTTGCAATATTTTAGCCACAGGACATCGCTAATTGGAACCATGTAGTTACTCACAGCCATCTATGACGCTTAAAAGTCCAAAGTCATTTGGAGAGCATGTGGATCCGCTTGCTGTCGTGAAGACATATTCTAATGTCTGGAGGCTATCTGGTGTCTCGTTAACACACATACTTCCCCAGAATGAGAATAGAATCATGCTTCAGTGAAATCGAATCCTACCTGAGGTTGCCAATGCAAGGCGCAGTGGTCTCTCGGGATGCCAAGTGTTTATGACAGTATGCCCACGCTCACTTCTGGGAAACTCCACCTCTTGCTTTAGATAATAGTGGTAGTTGCCCATTGTCCAGAGCTGGGCTTTCTCTGGAAAGCATACCGCAAGAACGCTTGAATCGTTGTTCCACTTTAACTTCAATGGGGTTGTCATATTTTCTAATTCTTCAGAACTTAAACGGAGGCTGAATTGGCCATGCCGGAGGCCATTCCGCTCAAAGAACACAACATCAATGCGATCATTTAATCGCTGAATCCCAGCGAGGAGATTTCCAGATGGGCGCCAACTGAGAGCACTTTCAAGTCCATCCACAGGTTCGCTAACACTGTCGAGGAGACCTTCTCTCGAATAAATGCGGATAATTCTGCGAGTTTCAGACTCCACAGTATTGACGGCCACGTATGCACCATCGCCTCTCCAGCTGATAGCAACTGAGCGATCATCAAAAGGACTTAGGACTCCTTCGTCAACATGTTCGGGCATCGTGGGATCCCGCAGCGCCTTTGCTCTTTTGCCCTTGAACTGGGTTTCGGCCTTCCCCCAGCCAACGGAAACATGGTTCGAAACTTTGATATCATCGGGAGAGAAGTTTGCGCTTGTGACGCTTTCAAACTCGCGGGTCATGTAGAGAATGGTGTTGGCCTGGGTAATGATTGCTAGCAGCTCTTCGTCCGGAGACCATGCAGCCGCAGATATTCCTGCGTCCACCGAGCCTACAATTTCAATTAGATCCTCGCCAGAGAGTGGCTCTTCTCTGACAATTATAATATCTCCGCCAGCTAGAATAAGACATGAGGTAAGAGAGTCTGAAAAATAATGGAGATCCAATATTGCGTCGTACGAGAGACTAGGAAGAGGACATGGTGCGTCCCATGAAGCAATTTTCTTTAGCTTCTCATCCTGGGTATCGGTATGCTCTTTAAGGCGTTTGAGTTCAATTACAGCCCTGGACTCGCAAGGTCCAAAAGCGCATATTAGCGAATTTGAGGAAGCATCCCAAGCGGTGGCGGTGAGTGGCAGATTGTTGTCAGTAAATCGCAACAACGATCGGCCAATGTTTCTTAAATTGCGCATTGCAAAAATCTGGATTCGGCATTCGTGGAGTGAGGTGTTCTTCCTGGGATGGTGGCAATATCAAATGAGTGGTGATAAAATTTCCATAAGGCTGGTGGTAATTGTTAGAGCTTCTTTGCCGAGCCAAGACCTATCACAGGGAACCTTGCATTATCATCACTCCAGGCTTCAAGATGCAACTGGTTAAGCATAATCGGAAAAACATGCAGCTGTCTCACATACGAAGAAATTCTCGGACTGATAATCTTTGTACAATTTCTACAACTGGGAATTGCCCAGCCCCTACTATGCCAACGTCTCCATCTACCCGTGAAAAACCCTCAATGCCGCATCTCCGTGACCCTAAATATAATTTATGGCTTGCTTTTCTTTGTCTGCCAGACTAATGTGTTATACAGTGGTTAGCCAACGATGTAGATGTGAAAAAGTGACTTCGTCGAAGCTCACCAGCTACGAGGAAAGGCGCGCTAAATCCAACAGCTGCTCAGCGTTAGTAAAGTCTTTTATGAATTTGGGTATAAGTCATACCCATGAAAGTCCAATATCTCAACGCAAAGTACTTGGTCAAAGGATTGAACGGAATGTTGCTGCGGGGGCCCTCAGGATAGTGGTAGGGACTGGACAACTGGGCGCGGGTAGTTTGGAAGCCGCGGCGGGCGACGAGCGCTGTAGTGGCGGAGGCACGGAAGGCAGTTTGAGGCAGCATCTAGGTGGATTAGTTGCCATCAAGCACATAAATTGTGTAACGTACTGTTGCGGAGGGGGAATGGGCAATTGCAGAGAGGAGAGTCAAAGAGAGTTGAATTGGGGAGAGAGTCAGGACTTTGGGACTTTCACGTTGGGTGATACGACCTCAGGGCGAACTTCCGAGCGGGTTTTTCCGGCCCCGCTTAAGCATTTGAGTTTGTCCTGTTTGTGCAAACACTTCGAAGCCTCACGGATAAGTTTTTTGACGACCTCTCAAAGAAGCTCGAGCCGCACACGAACTTTCTCAAGCTGCCCCACAGGACTTTGGATAGTGCCTCCATACTCGCGCAAATATGGATGATCTCTTTGACGTGTTTGAAGACGGCCCGCAGCCTGCGAAAGAGTCGAAACCTTCAAAGAAGAGCAAAAAACGCCAGGCCAATGGAGACGTTAAAGCATCAAATGGCGATAGCGCAATACCCGATGCTCCAGAGCCGGTGACGGATTATAAAGGAGATGCGAATGAGAAGATTGTAAAGCGTCAGAGGCGCGATGTTGAGGCGGAACCGGTTGTCACAGACGCATTCGAGACCGAACAGTCAAGAGAAGTTGCAGCATCCGCCGGATTACAGGCTCAACAAGATGGAAAAGCGGTGGTGCTTTCCCATCAAGTCAGACATCAAGTCGCTCTGCCGCCCGACTACGATTATGTTCCAATCTCAGAACACAAGCCACCACAAGAACCAGCTCGGACATGGCCGTTCACTTTGGATCCTTTCCAGCAGGTTTCAATCGCGTCAATCGAGAGGAACGAGAGTGTTCTCGTCTCTGCACACACCAGCGCTGGAAAGACTGTCGTGGCCGAGTACGCCATCGCTCAATGCTTGAAGAACAACCAGAGGGTCATTTACACAAGTCCGATCAAGGCTCTGAGTAATCAGAAATACCGAGAGTTCATGGCAGAGTTTGGAGATGTTGGTCTCATGACTGGAGATGTGACGATAAATCCCACCGCTACCTGCTTAGTGATGACTACTGAGGTACTTCCCTACTCAAAAGCCTGCGTTGAATTTTTTTGACTTGAGAGACAGATTCTTCGCTCCATGCTGTACAGAGGCTCTGAGATCATGCGGGAAGTCGCTTGGGTTGTATTCGACGAGGTTCATTATCTTCGCGATAAAAGTAAGAAGAAATGCAATATTTCAGACTAATACTATGCTAATAGTTTTTTAGCTCGTGGCGTTGTATGGGAAGAAACGATCATTCTTCTACCGGACAAAGTTCGCTACGTTTTCCTTTCTGCTACTATACCAAATGCTATGCAATTTGCAGAATGGATTACGAAGACCCATAATCAGCCCTGTCACGTCGTCTACACCGATTTCAGACCCACACCGCTTCAACACTATTTATTCCCTGCAGGCGCCGATGGAATACACTTGGTTGTGGATGAGAAGGGCGCTTTCCGGGAGGAGAATTTCCAAAAGGCCATGACTTCTATTTCAGACAAGCATGGTGATGATCCTGCGGACGCCAACGCAAAGATGAAAGGAAAAGGCAAAAACAAAAGAATCAACAAGGGCGGCAATAAGGGACCATCTGATATCTACAAGATCGTTAAGATGATTATGATGAAGAATTATAATCCAGTCATTGTGTTCAGCTTCAGTAAGAGGGAATGCGAAAATTTGGCAATTTCGATGAGCGGCCTTGCGTTCAATGACGAGTCAGAGAAAGCCATGGTTACCAAGGTCTTCAGCAGCGCTATTGAGATGCTTTCAGAGGAAGATCAACAGTTGCCACAGATCCAGCATATCCTTCCTTTGTTACGACGCGGAATTGGCGTTCACCACTCTGGGTTGCTACCAATTTTGAAAGAAACCATCGAGATTCTTTTCCAGGAGGGCTTGATTAAGGTTCTCTTCGCAACAGAAACCTTCTCTATCGGCCTGAACATGCCTGCAAAGACCGTGGTATTCACCAGCGTGCGAAAATTCGACGGTGTCTCTCAACGCTGGGTGACGCCCTCAGAGTTCATCCAAATGTCTGGTCGTGCAGGTAGAAGAGGGCTCGACGAACGAGGTATTGTCATCATGATGATCGACGAGAAAATGGAGCCTGCAATCGCCAAGGAGATCGTTCGTGGTGAACAAGACAAGCTCAATTCTGCATTTTATCTCGGCTATAACATGATTTTGAATCTTATGAGGGTAGAGGGTATTTCTCCGGAGTTTATGTTGGAGCGGTGTTTCTATCAATTCCAAAATACTGCAAGTGTTTCTGGTCTAGAAAAAAGTAGGTATCGCCCGCACAAAGTAAATGACAACGCTAACCATTGAGTAGCTCTCCAAGAACTGGAGACGAAGAAGGCGAACATGGAGATTCCGGATGAACCGACTGTGAAGGATTATCACGAGTTGCGACGTCAGTTGGATACATATACAAAAGACATGCGTGATGTTATAACGCATCCAAATTATTGCCTGCAGTTCATGCAGTCAGGTCGGTTAGTGAGGATTAAGTACAAGGACTACGATTTTGGTTGGGGAGCTGTTGTGAACTTCACCCCTAGGAAGGCTAACAAGGGCGAGGAGCTGACGCCTCAACAATCCTATGTTATCGACGTCCTACTTCCAGTCGCCAGCGACACGAACTTCGCCCCCCACGTATCCCAAGAGCTGCCTCCAGGAGTACGACCTCCAGCTCCCGGTGAGAAGGGAAAGATGGAAGTCGTTCCAGTGCTACTTTCCTGCATCGAATCTATCGGACATCTCAGATTGTTCCTACCAAACTCACTAAAGTCTGTTGATCAAAGGAATGCTGTTCGTAAGGCATTGGAAGAAGTTAAGAAGAGATTCCCCGATGGTATCGCCATTCTAGACCCAATTGAGAATATGGGTATCAATGACGACTCTTTCAAGAAACTTCTGAGGGTATGTTGCTTTCTTATTCGAGATCGTGTGCTATCTAACGTCAACAGAAAATTGAGGTGTTAGAATCCCGACTCCTCTCTAATCCACTTCACAACTCTCCGCGGCTTCCGGAACTTTACAACCAGTACTCTGCCAAGGTCGCAATTTCCGAAAAAATAAAGGAAATCAAGAAAGAGATCACGAAAGCTTTGTCGATTATGCAACTTGATGAACTGAAGTGCCGGAAGCGTGTGCTGCGTCGGTTAGGATTTATTAATGAAGCCGACGTTGTGCAGCTTAAAGCTAGAGTAGCCTGCGAAATCAGCACAGGCGATGAACTGGTTCTGAGCGAGCTATTGTTCAACCGCTTCTTCAACGAGCTCACCCCTGAGCAGTGCGCCGCATGCTTGAGCTGCTTCATATTCGAGGAGAAGAGCAAGGACCCTCCTGCACTGAAGGAAGAGCTGGCGAAACCATTCCGAGAAATACAAGCCCAAGCGCGGGTCATTGCTAAGATCTCTCAAGAGAGCAAATTGCCCGTCAATGAAGAGGAGTATGTTCAGACTTTCAAATTCGAACTTATGGAAGTTGTTTACTCCTGGTCGAAGGGTGTATCGTTCGCTCAAATTTGGTAAGGACAGATCGTTCCATTGAGCTTCTATCGCGCTAATTGTTATCTTCTAGCAAAATGACGGATGTATATGAGGGGAGTTTAATCCGATTGTTCAGAAGGCTCGAGGAGCTTTTACGGCAAATCGCACAGGCAGCAAAAGTCATGGGCAGTGAAGATTTGGAAAAGAAGTTTACTGCTGCGCTTGATATGGTCAGGAGGGACTTGGTAGCTGCGCAGTCCCTCTACCTATGAAGGGCATTTCACCGCGGCGTTGTCTTGGTATCTTTTTGTGCGAAGATGCGTTTATCTCCTTGAAATACTTTTTCGGGCGTTCCCAATAGGTAGGTGCATTGATTGTAGGATATGAAACGTGCCACATGTTTCTTTCATATTTCGATAGCCAAAAAGTGAATATGCATTTTCTCGTGAATAATGATATCAGAGCACCCCTTACGTCTGCGTGCTGCTCTGGAACGATGCACATAATGCAAGCTGAGAGAATTGTTGCGCTCGATGGAAGTGGACCAAACAGCGTTCATACACTTTGTTGACGGGCTGAAACCTTTTTAATTTTGAACAACGCAGCAAGTTGGCTCTGTTATGGTTGGTCGGCATTGTCGGTCCATCCTTACCGAATTTGGGCCAAATCGCCTGGGCGTCAGGGCTTGTGCACTTCACACTGCAACGCCTTTCTTCCACAGCAACACACACCACCTCCCTTTCTCGCTCTACTTTCAACATCGTCTCCTTACGTCCTCTACTGACAGGACTTTCACTCTCCTCGCAGATTCTGCGTTACCGTGCTCTCTTGAGGTTCCTCAGTCATGAACAGCGTCATCGCCAGTCAACATATTGCCGCTCCCCACCTCCTCCCAAACAGCCGTCTTTCGCCCTCCCGTTCCTGTGCGTATTTGACCTATCATCCAACTCGTATTGTACAGATTACCAACCTATATTTTAGCAATATCTCCCTGGAACACCATGTCTAGCCGAAAGCGAAAAGCCGACGATGAAGGAAGCGGTGGAGACGGCGACGAACGGATGTCGACATCACCGTCTAACTCCCCAGCGATCACTCCACGAGCCCTTCCACGACCATCGACAAAACGCATGCGAACTAATGTAACTGGACGCCCACTCGGCCTATCTCGACTTCTGGAGACGTTGGGGGAGGAGGACATGAGGAATATCCTCCGCTCGATTTGTGATCGCCATCCTGAGGTCGGAGCAGAAGTGGTCTCTACAGCTCCCACGCCAAGCGTGTCATCTACATTAGGCGTTCTGAACAACTACGAGTCGAATTTTCGAGCGTCTTTCCCTTTCGGCGGCCGCTCGTCTTCTGATTATGCGTACAACCGGGTCCGACAGGCGCTGGTTGAGCTACTCGAAGCATTAAAGGACTTTACACCACATTTCTTACCTCCGAACGAATCACAAGCAGCAACATCGTTAAGTTATCTCGACGGAGCCACCGAAATCATCCATCGCCTCCCAGACTGGGATACCTTTCAGCACAATCGACACAAACAGGATGCTTACGAAGAGATGGCGAAGGCCTGGGCATCTGTGATCCGTGAGGCAGCAAAGAGGGCTGGAGGCATACAACTGCAGTACGGTGGCTGGGACCAGAAGCTTTCGAAGCACAACGAAGTGTCAGGGGGAAAGATGCAGGAAGCGATCAACGAACTACGTGGTAGTTTGGGTTGGATGGGCGGAGAAACGGCGAGTCCAAGTTCTGGAGGAACTGCGGATTCTATGTCCATCCGGCAGCAACTCCTGAATGGGACTTTTGGCATGGGTGCACCTGTACGGGTCGGGCCTTGGTAAACATTTTGAGTGCTAAAATACGCTTGGAATCGGGCAAGGAGCATTGGTAAATGGACCCATTCTATTCCTATGCCCTTGGTGGCTCTCGTTTCCTGGAGCGATTAATGACTACGAATGTTGCTTTCATTGCATTGCGGGGCATGGGCATTCTTTAAGAGCATCGGACACTTTGCCTTTACACCTGGGCGTTCTGGACGGCCGGATGTCTTGTTTTCCTTCTACCGGCGTATCATCTACTAGCTAGGCCGGAAGGCTCTTTGGTACCAAACAGGGGAGTTTGTTTTGCAGTTCGGTTGTTCTCGGGTGTAGTACAGTAGATGCCCTGGTAGCTTGAGATTTCAATTCGCACATGAAGCTAATACTGAGTGCGACAAATAATGTTAGTGATCCTGTTTTTACCAGGTTCTTTCCGGCCCTGATCAACACTGCTTTTTCTCCCCTAGATGTGTCAGAATTTGGGCGAGAGACAGGTGAAGCTGAATGCAAGAGTTGTACAACCGTACTTCAAAGATATTATCTCATATCAATACATGTTCACTAGATCCTCCAAAGCCTTCCTACCCCATACTACTCTTTGGTATGGATCTCCTTCGTGCTACACCTCCTAGAACCAAAGTCTCTCAACTCTGCATATCCCATTTTTGCCTTGTCGCGGTAGCCTCTCTTCACCATTTCTGCTCATGGTTGAGTATTCCTTGCGAAGAAACATTCACTGATTGGCTGATCATGGCGATCTTGATCAGCGTTCCGGTCTCAAAGTCGAGCTCGTCGTTAATGGATAACCTCTTCAAGGATATGACGATGACAGCAACGAGGCGCGACTAAAGAACACGGTCATCAAGTATATTGAGGCCACATCTAGCGCTACTTTTCAATTTCGCAGGGTCTTTACAAATCATTCCGCTTCGAGCACTGGGATATTGCGGCTCGGTTGTACATGGATGGGAAGCAAGTAGATTCAGTAGTGCGCAAAGAAAGGAAAATGTGATGCAAAGCACTGGCTATTGCGTAAAAGGAGTACGCACTTCGAAAGGAAACCGGTGGTATGAGCAGAAATTCTGCTTCTCTAGTATGAATATTGGTAAGAAAGCCCACAACACCCTCGAAGTCGTCGTGCATTCAGTAACGATCGTAGACGATGGCGACAGCCAGGCGGTTTCAGATGAGACCAAGAAAACTCTAGAAACTATGGGCGGATCTCTCTCATATTTCAACGTGTCAAGATTCTGCCTGAAAAACAGTATACGCCTGCGAAGTCAATATCAAGGATGTCCGTACTGTCCCAGAAAAGGCGCTTAATGGCCGAGCACTCTCTCATCAAGTAAGATGTATACCCTTCCACCAATTTATGAGACGTACTCCTGAATGCGTATTAACCTCAAGTCACGCAAAGCCATTCCAAATGTAAACCTTATCACAACCGAAGCTGCCAACCCACCGGACAACCCATTTGCCAAATTTGAGTTCCATTACCGATCTCGCAGTATTATTGCCATGTAGTTTGAAGTATCCTGTCGCGAGTAACACGAAAAATGCTTTAGACGCCCTTAAAGATCTGTATATCTCACATCGCAGTCCCTGGCCAGTTCATTTGAAAGACAAGCCGGTAGAAGAAACTCTCCCCTGGAGGAGATGAGGGGACTTCTCAGACGCCAATGGGTAGGCTGCATTCTTGTTGGGAATACTGCCTTTGGCGCTTACGATTTACCAGGAGTGAGACGCAATTGCACGCACCGTCAAGCGAGAAGTGAAGAGAGCTCACGGTACGTGGCTCTACCTCCCTCGAAGATGACGAACTCCCCTTTGTTGAGGAGCGCCCGCGAAAGATGCTCCGTCCACTAAACGTCGAGGGCGTAGACCGCGTCGATTTAACTTGAATTGACCTGAGACTTATGGTGGACAACTGGATATAAATACTTTGAGGCCGGTTTCTAGGCTTCAACGGCGTTCTGCGGCGTGCTAGCTGCGCTACAAATCAATTTCCCTCTTAGTACAAGGGAAATGGGGTAGATATGGGGCTAATTGTTTTTGGAGGGCTGGCAAATGAAACAATTGTGTTTGATAGAGGGTGGAGTTGCTCCCCCAGGGTGCTCAAAAGCGGCTATATTTGCAGAGTTTATGGCCTTTTTTTTTTCATTCATGCCCTTGCTTCAATCTAGAGCGCTCACAGCCCATAATGCACATCGGTTATAGAGTCTGAAGGCAAGTTAGCTTACTGTCTTAAGAATAGAAGCCGGGTTCGTTGAATATTATGCTAGCCTCTCCAAGCCCCCATAACATTAGCGGTCATTAAACTCGACAGCTTGCCTGTAGCTCTGGGAAGCACCGCAGGGGACACATTCAACCCACTTACATATCTACAGCCAGGAATAGCATTGTTTCAGAATCGACACATCGCTTTAAATAGTCGATGAACTGCAATCATACTCTACCTCTAAATACTCAAATAAAGGGCACGGATCAATGTAGAAGCCCACACCACACGCGAGCCTTGAGTCTTCAATGCCCTTTCTATATCCAAACCGTCTCTTCAATTTACTCATCTCTTCCATTTATTCATCTATCATTCCCCACATCATAACACTCCAAAAGCGCCTTTCCCAAATCCTTCTTAAACTCCAACTTAGAAAAGCAAAACTCACTAAACCCTCAGAACCCTCAACTGCATATCCTCCTCAGGCACCTCGCCCACAATTATCGGTGACATGAGGCCCCTCTCTTCATCACCTGTTCCTCTTGGCCTGCCTTCAGGGTCTTTCTTCTCGGGCTCTTTGTGCATGGCGACATAAATCGCGGATCCGAGAATCAGGGAAGAACCAATGATGGAAAGAGTGCCGGGCGTGGTGCCCCAGATGAGTTTGTCGAAGCCAAGGGCGAAGAGCATTTGGGTGTAAACCATGTTTGTGGCGCGGGAGGATTTTTCGTATTGGAGTCCTGCTGCAAGGAGAAATTGCTGAGTGGGTGGTTAGCATACATATCCGTAGGAATAATGACAAAGTGCATTACTCAGGGGTTCTACTCACCATAATGAAGCCGCAAATCCCGAGGAAGAACAGATAACACCATTCCTTGAAATCAGCCGGAAGTAGGAACCCTACCCCTGGCAACGCAAACATCATGATTGTACTGACGAACGTGCACCAAGCCGCGAAATAATTGACACTAATAAGAGGATGCGCGCGCTTGCCAATCCACCTGAGCGTCGTAAACGCGCAGGCTGCACCTAGTACACCAAGCATGGCAACACCGACAGCACCCACCCGCTGGCCGGGAGTGACAGAGTCGTAATTGCTTGCATAATGTTGCGCGGATGCCGTGGCTGTGGAATTGGTGATAATAGGGGCCACGTCGCCATCCCCGCTTGCAGGAGGTACTGAAGACGAATGGGACGAAAAGAGAGAAGTCGGGCGTGCTATCAAGACGACGCCGAAGATGGATACGTAAGCGCCGATTTGCTCCATGCGGGTAAAGGGCTCGTTGATCAGATAGGAGCAAGCCCAGCAGGCGAGGGAGGGGGCCAGAAAAGTTATTACGGTTGCGTCTGCCAATGGGAGGTAGACGAGGGAGTCTTGAAAGTGTCAGCAAATATTGATATAGTGCTTTTTTATATGCATTTAAGAAAACAGGTAGCATACGCACAGTATATCCCAAATACTCCAAAGAATCCTCCAAGCCCTCGAGCAACTAGTAATAATCGCACTTCTGGCATGCCAAACGGGAAATGTTCTATCTTCATATACCACATGTAACTCGATGCAAGAACTAAGGTAATGCTCATACGCGCGAACAAAATCTAACGAACGAAAGTCAGCATATATTATAATAGTTACGGTAGCTTCTGTCCAAGGATTTATCGAACATACCTGAAACGGATGCAATCCCTTGCCTGTGCAACCAAACGAATTAGCATACAGTACCATGGTTCACAGACCTCCAAGGAGCTTATCTCAACCTACCATAATTTCCTTCAATCTCCAACAATCTGGTTGTAACATTCATCAGTGTTCCAAACACTTGAGCAAGTAGAACGAGCGCTAGACCCTTATTTCTCATCCAGAACACCGCCGCTTTTCCCTTCAACGTCGTCGGCCGGGCAGGCGATCGGGACGCATGGCGCCCAATACCAGGCACAGGGAGATAATCCGGGTTCCGGCCGATCCGTATGTTATTCAGATCATCAACTGAGATTATTGACAACGTATCTGGAGAAGGCGCTCGAATACCGCCTGAGAAAGGCACAGTCAAGGACTCCTGGTCCGATTTCGCCCCGGACTTGGCGAGGAGAGAAGGCGTCGTCTCGTCGTCGCTGAAGTCGACGTCGCTGAGCAGGCTCTTATCATCGTCGACAGTGGCCCTGGGCGGAGGCGGCAAGCTCATGGTGGTTCATTGAAAGCCCTTTCTGCAAAGGCTGATATGTGAAGAGTGACGGCTGCACTCCGCTATGACAGAGGCCTCTGGACGAAATGTGGAGAACTCCCGCCGGTGACTCAGCACCACTTCAAAAGGGCAGTAGCAGCCTTTTACGTAGTGTTGCTGAAGAGCACGAGGGCACACGAGGTGCTGGCATGCGTGCCCCAGTGCTGCCACATTCGCTCGCTGCAATCTTGCCCCGACCGATTGCGGGATCATTGGCGAATCATAGCCAGAGAGGTTGCTCAGTCATCGAGGCGCAGTGAGAGATATTTCCCATCCATGGAACTGTTTTTCTTGAGAGATACCGCTGTTGTCGAAGGTCCATGGCAGGTAGTGCGTACAATATGTGTGTATAGACACTTGGATATCGTTGTTGCAACGGCAGTCGTCAAAGGCAATGACGCTGTGTCGCCGTGCCCAGCAAGGGTCCTCTGCTGGTCAAACCACCTCCCTCAGTCAGCACCTCTGAATTTCGCACCGTAAGTCCTCAACTACACATTGAAGAAGTGCGCCGTCCGCCGATATTCTAGAGACCGCTGCCTTGCGCCATGGGTGTAATTCCCAAGATCAAAAGGAGAGCCATAATGCACAACAGCATAGCCTATTATATGACACCGGCTTGTGTGATATCGTTTTGAACAACTATTTACCCCAAATCGAGTTCACAGAATAAGAACACAGCCTATTATATGAAGCCGGCTTGTGCGACATTGCCTTGTACCCTCATCCACCTGAGCTGTGTGGTATCCTTCGTGTGAACCAGCTCATACAGTATACTCCGAGGTACTTCCAGCACTCTACCGAAGCCTGAATTTTGAGTTTTGCTGCAAGTACGAATTTGAACAAACCCTGGGTCCAGTATCAAAGTTACTCGATGCCTCTATTCATCTCCAGTCTCTTAGCGTTCGCCAATTCCCAGATTCAGGAGTCCACTATTGACATGGGTGGGGAATCTGAGGACGTCTCTGCACGTAAAGGAAGACGCGCGTACGTACACTTCTCTCATGTAAGGTTTAACGGAACTGGAGGCATTGAGAAAGCTCAATATTCGAGGTTATGAGATGGCTGAAGAGTTTCTCGATCTCTCTGCCCAGGTTACAAGAAAAAGTAGAGACATTGCGAATCTCTGCGACCATATCACCACATTCCGGGCTATAACTGAGCCCTTGGCGGCGCTCATATTCTTGGACCGTTCACTATTCTCATAGACCGCCCAGTAATGCAGATTTCTTGTACTGTCTATCCGTACGTGAACGACTACCGCTCCAGCACACTGGTCTCAGACGCCCTTGTCCACGCTTGGGGGCGGACCTGGCAACTTGATCAGCAAGAAGTCGACGAGTTCCTCGCCCGAGTCAGAGTGAAGAGAGCGGATAGAAGGGACGAGAAGACTCTGAGAGACGACACCAAGCCCTCGCAGGATGCGGAAACGGACGATTTCCTTGACAACACCATGTCACTCCATTAGCCAAACCACTGACTCGATTACCCATCTTAATACTCGGATGCCGCTGATTCGCCTTGTCAATTCAAGCTATGGAATCACTCAATACGGCAAGTCGAACTCTGGCATTCTCCATCGGGCCAATTGTTTCGTGGCAATTTCCGCATCATCTTTCGGCTTCGACCGGAGTTCCCGAGAGTCAAGCCTTTCCGTCAACGTCACACGACTAAGGATAAAAAATGATCTGTGATTTCTGAGGTGATCCCGAACTGGTTGCTTGCTTCTCCTTTCCCGTTTCTCCTTTCTCGTTTCTCGTTCATCCACAATATAGCCTGAAACAACCGCGCTGAACTTGAGCCAAGATTTTCCAGTTTCTTGGAATATTTGGACGGGCGTTTCTCCGAATATAATCAATTTCTTGCATTCTATCATCTAGTCATCACAAATACCAAACACTATCAAAATACCCGATGCTATGAGTTACGCCGTGAAGTGAAGATGATCCAAATCACTCCAACCACCCAACTGGCACTCTATTGCTCCCACGCCACGCCACGCACAGCTTTCCCACCTCCCCCAAAATAGAAACTACCTCTATAAATCCAACCTCACCCCACTCACCTCACCACATTCCCCAAACGTATCCATCCTCCCTCACTAAACACCAAACCCAGTTCCCCCTTGTCCAAGCACCACAAGGCACATCCCTACCCCGCAACCAGGGCCCCTTGCCCCTGACAGCGCACGGCACGACGGGAACCACCCCATGCCCGTCCGCGCACCATCTCCCGCTCGTGCATTTCCCCTCCGGACTAACTATCAAATCCCACTCATGCAGCAGTTTTTCCAAAAACCCGCCTTTCAGCACGCCCGCCTTACTTCCATCACCCCGGAGGAGGAAGAGAAAAGGGAAAGGGGGCGGGTGGGTAGGGATAGATGGGTCATCTGCACCACGCACCAATCTCTGCAAGAGGAAATCCGAGCGGGCGTTCGGCAGGCTTTGGGGAGGGGGGAGGAAACTTTGGTTGCAGGTTTTACTCCTGCATTTCAATTTGCATTTTCGAACTATGGAGGATTGGGGACGGCTTTTCATTGGTGCCAAAAGTCAGAATGGCGGAGCTGAAAGTTTAAATATTGAGAGCGGCAATTATCGGGGAAGTTTGTCGGGGTTTTAACTATGGCGGGGGTATATTTGCATGCTGGTATAGGGCGATTTGGCTTTCAGGCAGCCTCTTGGAGGCCTTGGCTCTCTGCTGTGGATGGCGTGGAGGTGGGGTGGGGGCGCAATTGTTACCTAATTGATGTTGATGACCTGTTATTGGTTTGAATATGCATTTGTTTCCCATCAAGTTCTACCCGAGTATGATGTGCTGCTGTGCTAACAGATCAGAGAGGAAGAGATCGAGATTTGTTAGGGAGTGGCAGGATTGAAGTAAGCAAAAGATGAGTACAGTCAGTATTCTACTCTAGGCTGACTTCAACGATGTTAGTAATGGATTCGGATGAAGAGTGCTTGTTGGCATATTAATCACCAGAACGCGAGGGCCAATGACAGAAACGGAGCCCAACATCAAGGATATGGCTAAACATTGAAAGAAATGAGACCGATGATAGGATGATAATCCTTGTGATTTATAAATCTTTTCCAAATATGTATATTCGCGTAAATGGGGATTGTATCCCGTTACGTCTATGAATGAGAGGTCAAGGATTAAATTGGAATAAAGAGTGTGCGATAACCCAAGAAAAAAAAAATCCCATTGAATGGCTGGAAATTTTCGCTAGGGCGCCTCCTGTGGGGAAACGCCCTCATCAGGCCACGGCATCTGGACTAGATGTTTTCAAGACGCCTGCAGCAACGCACAGGATCGCTTAGGCGGACTTCATGCCGGTCCTCTTCCGAGAATCGACTTGATATCGAGACGCGCGAAACTCTGTTCGTCCCCAGTCAAAGGTGGATATGAATTTGAAAAGGTTTGGCCAACGAGAGTCTCTTCATCCTCGACTATAGTTCCGTTCGTCGCGAGCACATGCCGATGGTACAGCTCGATGCTGCCTTTAATTGTCGGCGCTCCGGATTGGATTGTGGAAACAGAACCTTCAACACCAGCAAAGAAAAGATCCTGTTCTGTGCTACCCCAGCTGTAGGATTTGGATTGCGATGGCGCAGCGAGATAGGTCGCGGTGCCGTTCTGTCTATTGTTTGACGACGTGCCGGGGAATGCGGCAAAATTTAGTTTCGCCAAACCGCTGGAGTTGAAAGTCCGAAGACTGGAAGGGAAAGCTAATTGGCCGATTACTTGTAAGTTTTTGCTCCGGTCCATATTCGCGGCGATGGAGAAGTTTCCATCAGGGAAGGTCGCAAACGCGGAGTACACCCACAACGGATATCCATAGACTCTGGAATAACCATTTGAGGAAATGTCGAAGCCGTTGGTCTTTTGATCGGTGGCTTGGACATTTCCTTTATCGGAGAAGTTACCGGAATTCGAGTACGTTAGGACTTGCTGCCAAGATGAGATACTAGGGCCTTGTGAAGTTAGGATTGTTGAAGTAAACGATAGATGTCGTTGGACTTCGACCGAGTAAGACAAAGTCGTGTTGGTTCCATTTGCAAGGGCTTGCACAGAAGATGATAAACGCAGGGCAGGGTCCGGGACTACCGAGACGAGATCAGAACCTGTGGTGATCCAGTCGCTAGCATCAAGCCACAAAAACACCTTGCCCGTGACTATCCAGTACGACCCGACTGTCTCAGTAAACGTGACATGTCCGTTTCCGTCGTCGTCGAGCCCAGCGACTCGAATTTCGAAAGTGTGCTCTTTACCATCGCAGAGCAGAGGAAGGAATGGGGAGATGTCAATTTCGTCTTCCCGCAGATCAAAGGCATCAATACCAACAACCGGACGCCAGAATCCAGGTACCACTCCACCAGTAAAGATGACGGGGAATGGCCATGCCACGCCAGCAAGCATGCCGTCAATGTAGAGTTGCAGCTCTCGAAATGGGGAGTATCCGTAGAGCGCGCCTATGTCAGGGAAGCTTAGGGTATCTGATGAGAGCACATTGCTCCACCAAAACTCCTCGGCTGATTGTCCGCAAGCTGAGATGGAGAAAACGGCTTTTCGAATATTCTGTGGTAGTGTAAGTGTATTGGTCGCATTCTGTGCAGGAACACTGAAAGCACTCGGACCATTTGACGCAGACTGTCTCGCAGAAATTGGGAAAATTACATCCGCCGGTGCCATTGCCTCCTCCTCCACAAAGAAGTTGGCAGTGAGCGTTGTGTTGAATGCAGCCGTGTATGTGCTGTCGATCAGGTTCCCCAGATCGAAGATTATCTTCTGCGGTTCCTTGAACAACACAAGGTAATTGGTCATGTCTTTGAGGTAGGTCCAGCGGATGCCTGCGCTAGTTGGTTCTGCAGTAGAAGTCCGGAAAATCTCAGTGTCGTTGAAGTACATCAACGCTAGTCTATCGAACTGGCGGCCCGCGGAAGTGACGGTGAGATTGAATGTGACGCGGTTAAAATCACACGAAGGCGGAGTGTATTCGCCTGTTGAATTAGACATTAGCAGTGTCCTTGTACTGGCGCAATTCAACGATCCATGTAATTTGCGGGAGTCTAGTAGCATGCTGACTCCACAATGAAGCAATACAATAGGCGCATTTGGGCTTAAAGGCAGACATGATAACATATATTGAGCCCCGTTGAACTCGCAGCAGGCAAAGGCGAACAACGACAGGTGATCTGTGCAGTCGCAGGCAAAGTGAAATGCAGAATGGCGGTAGCAACAGAGAGCTCGACCGTCACTCACCAACAAAGGGTTGTCCATAGCTAAAAGCAAAGGAATGCACCATCAAGGTCTGAGCACAGCCCGATTCCGCCGGACTCAGCACCGGAGGCGAAACCTGAAAGACGTCCAGAAACGACGAGGACTGGTCGAGTGCACGACTGGCGAGAGATTTGAAGGATGGCAAGTCTGGCTGACCGCGGGCCGTCAGGTAGGCGAGAACGGAGCACGTAAGAGGGATTAGTATTAGGATAGAGCATAGCAGCGGTCGAAATATGTCGACGACCCCTGTGTGCCGATGTGCTGTTTTGCCGTTGCCCCCCAAATCCGTTGCCTTGTTCCCACCGTTAAGTGAAACTGAAAATACACGATCGTCACCCATCTCTTTTTCGGACACCAAGATACTCCAGGTTTTTGGGCCTCCACCATCGGATGGCCCGGATATTCCCAATGGACCTCCGTCAACGCCAGTGCTGGGTTGAGCCAACCTTCCCAAACCCATCTTGACAGTCTGAACTAATAAACACGCTCGCAAAATAAAAATACAGACAAGCTGTCGACTCCTATTGACAGGTGAGCTTCTACGAGCCCTGGGACTGCGGTGGTGAGATCAAACCTCGCAATGCTTCAATTAAGTTGCTTTGGGACCGGCAGGAATTCAGTCGCTCATGTCAACGTCGTGCGGGTCTCCTTCGTAATGGTCCCAGAAGCGCTGCACCGCTCTTTGCGCAATGTCGGAGGCCTGGAAGCGGGCACGAAAGTAGTTGAAGAGGGCGAATTCGTCCTTCGAGAGGATGTAGGTGTTGGGCTGAGCGTGTAATCGTGCCCACACGTCTCGTATTGCTCTCTCGAGGTAGTTGGAGATGACAGGATCAACGCCGCCTTCGCTGTTGCGGGCGATGTCTAGGGCTCGTTGGACGGTGAGGTAGCCGTAGCCGTCGACGTCTGCGCCACCGTTACCACCCATGTTTTGCTAGATCGCGGCGAATGAGGAAGCGAAAAAGGAAGTTGTTTGGATTTGGAAGGTTTGCTGAAACTGCGGGGAAACACTAATGCGTGGGAGGAAAGAACGAGGCTCGACAAACGGGAAGGTGCTAATGGGAGTGGGAGGATATGGCAGGGACGATGCATTGCAATATATATTTACAGAGATGAGATCAACCCACGTGGAAAACCAGGCAGATCTTCAGCAATAAGTCATGCATAGGGCCGAGAGGGTGGCACCTGCGGTAATACCCACAAATAAGCTCACAATGGGTATCAGCCAGCCGACTCGAAGGGAAGCCTCAAACCGTTGGCTCCGGGCGTTAGCAACCGTTTTGGGCCCCTACAGGTCCAAGCGAAAGCTGATCGTGACACCTGGGCAAGCAGACTGCGCGTTCAACCACTCCTGAGAGGATGACAGGACGGAGAATCACGACACTCCTTGCTCAAACAGCCGGCCAATTTCTTCGTCGCCGAGTCTCTGAGGTCTTGACCACCTGCAACGGTAGCCGGACGAAAGAGGCCACCAAGAAGCCTGTCAAGCAGTGTCAAGCGGCCTGTCAAGCGGCCTGTCTGTGAGGAAAATCAGGAAGTCAGCCGGGCCAGGTTCGCACCCAGGCCCATATGCAAGAAGCTGCTCTCGTCGACCAAAGCCCTGTCAGAACTGCTAGAACACTGGAGCGATCCAATTTGGTCAGCATACGGTGGGATAACCTTTACAAACCGCAAGCCAATCACCCGTACGATCAACCGTGCAAGGAGTGCTTTGAGCGCCGGGGGTCTCGAATAAAGGCTGTCGTGAGTAGATTCGATTGAATTGACTCGCGACCGACGCTGTTGCAGGCCGGGAAGGACCAAAGTTTGTTTGAGAGCCCACTGGCGGTTCTGGCGCTCGAAAGAGTCCCAGGATACAGGTAAGTTTCGGTAGAAGAGAGATGAGTTCAGTCCGCGCGAACGACCAGCGCCAAAGGCTAGTAGGATGGTCGACGAGACGGCTGTTGACGTTCAGTGCGAGCCGAGACGTCGTCAGTGGCCGTGTAACGAGTTCTGTCGCTGAGGTTGGAGGCTTCGTTTGCGCAGTGGCGGCTTCAATAACCAGGATGGTCTTTCCGGCAGCGCGCGGCAGGTTCCCTCTCGTGTAGTTTGGTTTGGCCTCGCTGCATCATCCCACTGTCTGCCCGTCAGCCTGCCTGGCAGGCCTGGAGAACATCAAGGACATACTGCAGCATGGGGAATGGCGTCGAAGGGGCGAACCGAGCGCCCGGAGAGCATCCAGACTGTGTCAAGTCGAATCCGGCTAATCAACGTTGCTAAGCTGCTGCAAGGCCGGCTGTGTCCGTGAGGCCGTAGGGAAGACAAAGTCAAATGGCTAGTTCTGAGCCCTCCTCCAAGGAACCCCCTTGGCCGACAAGCGGAGCACATTACTCGCACACCAATCTCCATCCACTCACCTGACTGCTCAGGGCACAACAGTAGTTCCGGGCGTCGTTGGCTTCTGATCAGCTTGTCAGGAGTTGATGTGCGTGCGTGGTCTTGAAAATGTTTGCAGCCCCAGAAGAGGGCGCCTTCAATCTCCTGGCGCGAGTGGTGCCCACATTATGCCGGGTATACAGTATGTAGTGTAAGTTGTCGCGGTAAAACTAATTACCACTCTTTTTTCGTAAATGTAGACATGCGCGGTCTTGGACCGCATATCCTGGACCACACCCCAACTGCGGACTTTGGAGCCTTTTAACGCTGCCCATACCAATACAGTGTTGATCGTCGCCGTGGGCCCCTACGATCTCAACTTGCTACTTTTCTACGCCATCAGGGACCTCCATGTGCCCACGATAGGAGGCCTTAATACTGAGGATACCTGTGCTCAGAGGTCCTAGGCGCCTTCGGTCAGTTACTGTAGAACTCACCTCGAACATGCTAAATAAAACTACGAACATCAATAGTAAGCTTGTTAGTTCCATCTAATCGGCGCTTAAACCCGTCGAAGATGCTTGGCGCCACCTTTCAATTACACCTAGTGAACTCATTATGGCGTCGCGGACCAGCGTGACTGGGCAAGTGACACGTTTTGCGGCGCACAAGGCTTGCGCTTGCATAGGCCTTCCACGCGGAGAAGGCGCGGCGAAAAACCTTATCGAAGCATGCAGGGCTGGGCGGTGTGGCTGATACTTAGCCAACAGATTCTCTCCCTTGATGTTCGAGTCAATCTGCTTCTGCGTCCTGGCTCCTGGGTCTCGAATGCTAGTCAGAACTTTCACTATCGCGACTCCGGAAGTATCGGGCCTTCATTGGAGTCCTAATTCGAACTGGTCCTGGAGCTAGGTGAGAGAACTGATATTAATCAAAAGGTTCAATCATGTTTCATAAAGTACCGCGGCTACCGAAGCTCCGTGGTGGAAATAAGAACCATGGTGTTGATCAGACACGTGTATTTATATCCAGTGACACGTTTTCTGGAATGTCCCCCCTCCCCTGGTAGTCGTCAATTTTGGAGATGGCAATGTGCAAGTGCCATTATGAAAGATTTCCTTCTCGTTGAAACTGTGCTGGTCGTCCGGGATTCGGGAGTAATAAATCCCGGAACAATTGCTACAGGCAATAATGACGCATTTGACTCTCAGCTCCGTTTCCCCCAAGAAGCGGTAAGCATTCTAGAATCAACATATCTAGGGGGTCATACCTAGTTGGTAATCTTGTGCAGTTAAGGGGTGGGATGTCCCTTGATCCCTTGATGCGGCTTGGCATGTATGTTCCTCGAAGACAGCGGACGGAGCTGTCTCGGCCCGCGTGCGTCAGACCCCTGTCAAGATTTTTCGAATGATCGAAGCTTCCATGAAACAGCCAGGCCCAGCTACCCTTACAAGCCGCCGCATCTGACGCCCGATCCGTTTCCATCATTGCGCACACATTATTGACATTATTTGAATTCCCTTTCTTTGCAGTCAGCATCTCCGGCCATGATGAAAGGTGTCGGTGCGACGAGAGAGCCCGCCCTGATCCGAAGCTGGTTGTCCAGGACCACCGCCTCACCCCCGACAATTCCAGTATGGAGGTCCTTCTTCACCTCCGCGCAGCCAACACCTCACAACACCAAGGCGTCTCAAACGCTCTTGTATCGAACGACACGCCTACCGCCTAAAAATGGATGGTCAATCATTCCCGGCAACATCCGCTCTCCCCGTTTCAATAGCTCGAAGACACCCCAGAATCCCAAGCTCAACCCCACACCGCATCTCGGGAGTCCAGAGCCAGCACCATCACTGTCACAGAGACTACGCAAGCTGTCTCGGGAATATGGGTGGTCAGCTATAGGAGTCTACCTGGCGCTGTCAGCTCTGGATTTTCCTTTCTGCTTCTTAGCAGTACGGATGTTGGGAACTGATCGAATAGGACGCTACGAGCATGCCGTCATTGAGGCATTCTGGGAAGTGGTGCAAGTCCCATTCCCAAACCTGGGGAAGCAAAAAGAAACCGAAGAGGGTCAAATAGCCGGAGAGGGAGCCATGCAAGCCACAGCTCGGGAGGGCCAAATGGGTTGGAGCGGGGAAGTGGAAAAGGCGGATGCCAAAAACAAAGGGGCTGAAGCTAGTATGCAGCTCATGTGAGACGCGACGTTTTGTGTAAATGCTTACAAAATTCTTCTGCAGCAATCTGGACCCAGCTAGCGCTCGCATACGCGATACACAAATCCTTCATATTCATTCGAGTGCCATTGACTGCCGCGGTAACTCCCAAGGTAGTCAAGACATTGAGAGGGTGGGGATGGGACATTGGAAAGAGGAAGCCAAAGTCCAATTGAACCAGACCTAGATTGGATACACGCAAAAACACAACTTTTTTCGACTATATATATTAAGCGACTACTTGAGATTCACAATTCAATCCGCCCGGGAATTGGAAGCACCCGCGAGGGCCTCCTGTGCTATTGGTGTATATATATACAGTTGGAGTGTCGGAAGTAGTGTAAGATACTGTTGAAGCAAATGGAGCACCCAAGTATAGAACCTTTGGTGCAATTAGAATTACCAATCTCAACCTGAACGCTACGTCTTCTTAGTCAAATGAGGAAGCAGGAATCATTAATCGTGGCTTGCGATTCGTCATATTCTGCGAGCTTCTTCCCTGTGAGCGTCCCGAGATGTCTGGCCATGCTGACATGAAGAGCTAGGCCCACATTGGAAACTTGCTCAATTTTCGCAAGCTTCTTCACCCGTTGTTCCAGCAACCAGCATGAATGTTTCAGTGCCTCGGTTCTTGAATTCTTCGACCCACGAACCAGCATTTCGCCACACTAATCCCTCTCACGCAGATCCACTATTAGCGAATCCATCGGCTCCTACTCCGAACCCTGACGGCAGGAAACTTAAAATAAACCTCCAAATACCTCCAAATGCCGAATAATCGGATACGACCTCTGTCCCTTTTCCGTTTCGCCCAACATTCTCAACTGGCATGCGGGGTTGCTAGCTTGCGGACCGTTCCCCCATCTCAATGGACTCTGGCATTTCTCAAATCTCAGTCGTGGGAATTTGGAACCGCACCGTTCTAGACCCTCCGTAACACCCATCCGCTTTACGCATCCTAACCTGTCCAACGTATATACTCCCGACCATCATTCGAGGGTTCGCCGGCTTGTCCAATAACCAGAATAATCTAAACCCAGAATCAAGTAATCCAAGCTAAAAGAGCAACCGCACCTTAACCAGCGCCCTTCGCTTGACCACAGCGCCTCTAATCGTAAAGCGAGAATTCCATCATGTTCTGGATTAGGTTCTTTAAATGATTCCAAGCGTCCACAGGTTCGCGCTTTGCGCCCTAATATACTTGCAGCCATCTTCCAGAAACTCACCCGCTTGGCCAAAAACAGTCTCTACAACTCAGCCCCGCCGTCATAACAACGTAGCTCCGAGTCTTTCGCGTATAAGAAATCATAGAAGGACCGAAGACCCGCTCGGCTCCCGCGGTCTCGATCGTCCAGTCCGCAAGCTCCTATGTAGGGCCTGAGACGCTGCGTACCCATTAATACCACTTTCTCCCAAGATTCCAGGTGTCGTTACCATCTCTCCCATGTTTACAAGTGCCGAATCGTTCACGTGGATAGTTGGCGGCTCATTTTCTGTTGCCTGTCTCACACCCTGAACTTTGGAACCTTTGGAACCTTTGAATATATCTTTGTCCTAGGCCCGGAGAACACTGTCTCACTCGGACACTGCCTTGCACCGACATTGTCTTATTCGGACACTGTCCCGCTTAGATGGCATTCACTGATCTGGAGACTCGAAGCTATCGAGTTCCGCACCTTCGCCGGGGAAACTCGCCGAGCTGGTACCGTTACGTCATGCACGCGATCTTTAAGTTTACTCACATGGTCGTTTCCACATTGATGAACGTGACAAGGATTAAAACATTAATTAACTCGCTCCAGTTGTCGTCCGATGGTGGGAGGGGGAAGTAAGAGGTGCCCGCATTTTGCGGTGTCGGTTACAGGTCACCTTTGTTCCGACGCTCTTAATTAAGGCTCCTATTATATAGGCGAAATAGGTCGGCGAACCTCGTAGGGCCTTTAGCGCTTATCATTTGACAGGTACCTAAGGAGAGGTAGTCAGCTTCGAGGCCTTTACGCCTATACCAGAACCCAGGAATACAAGAGAGGTCGTCTCAGGCGTGTACCTTTTTGGTGTCGTTTGGTGTGCCACTCTTCTCCCGTAGAGTAGAACGCCGCACAATTTTTTTTTTCTTTTTTTTTTAAGTAATTTCGGTATCACCGTTGGTTAGGATACCTACTAATTACGCGCTCTAGGTTCTGACTAGTTGGCTTTACATTGCTACTCTGAGATCGGAATCCATCGTACAAGCACACCTCGGTAGCACTGACTAGCATGCACGAAGTATTTAGTGAGGCTGAAAACGCTTATTCGATCGGAGTCATGTCCAGCGACGTCTCTAAACATGCCCCATTCAATACTGGTTTAAACCGTTGAAGCTAACCATCTCTAGTCTCACAGAGATCTATTACGCCACCGGTCTCTCAGAGGCGTATCCGAAGTCAGATTTTCGCGAAGAACCGAGCACTAAATAAGCCACCCAATATTTATTCTAAACCGTCAAAATATTCCCACGACAAGGACATTGTAATTCTAGCATTGTAGAATGCTGTAAACTAAATACCTCTAGTGCCTTTTCCATCGATTCCCAAAACAATGTCAATAACGCTTTCTATAGGAATGAAGAAGGGTGTACAATGAAGAATGAAAACCTCCAAAGCTGAACTGGGGTTGAACTCCATACCGTTATGCAAGTCCTCTATCGTCGCGCCCAAAACCAAACCGAGAATCGGCTTCCTCTGTCATTACAACCTACTCGTACTATATACGAACATCCCATTACTACTTCGATTACAGGATCTAGAGCATCAAGGCAACGGCAGCAACCAGAACAACGGACAGCGCGAACCCGGAAGGTTGTGCAATGGAGTTAGACGCGAAAGAAGCCACTCCGCAGCATTTACGGTTGTAGGTGACATTATTTGCATGCGCAGCGACTTCGAAGACGGAGCCGTTGAAGTTGCCAAGGTTGTAGAAGTCGACAAGGAGGAAGTTGGGTGGGCGTCCCCAGTCGGCTTTACGTATGTTAGATGTGGGTTGTTGTCTTCACTTCGTTAAAAGCTCTTACCTGTGCATTGGTTTGCCATGAGCCCAAGGCTTCCTGGCCCGCTCACGGCATTTGTAGAATTCAAGGCAACGAAATTGGGAATGAGTGTATCTTCACCCAAGAAATGAACCTCAACGTTGAGGTTATGGTTCGCCATGTAAAGCCAATTGTCTGTCGTGTTCTGGCTCACTCCAGACGGGCGTTGGACGGTGCAAGGAAAGTTGGCATCTGTTGGCGAATACGGCGTCTCCCACATTGAAGTGAACTCCCACAACATCCAGGGTACCTTCTCGACATCAAAGTTGTAATCTATGAACATGACGACTCGTTTCCCAGTGACAATCATCTCGCCCAAGGTAGGCCAGTCGTCCAGCGACATGGCTGATTTAGGTGGTTGATAAATGTATGGCATGAGCCCAGCATTTTGGATTGGCTCAACGTAGTTTTCGGAGGTGACTAGCGGCTGATTGTTTGCGTCTTTCAATGTATAATCACCGTTGCCAATCAGGATTGTAATCACGTCGTAGGGGTGGTCCGCAACCCAGGCCGCAACTTTATTGAGGTAGTCTTCGACAGTTCCGGCATTAAGTAGGTCGCAGGATGTGTGGCAGTAATGCATGGTGCCGTTGACGATATGTGTTTGTCCTTGAACTAAAGGTTGAATAATCCGTTAGCAGCTTGATTTGAATCGAGAGAAAAGTTCACGTACGCATTCGAACTCCGTCGTTGAGTTGAGTGGTAACATCAAAGGCTTGATTGCTTGCGGCATTATTCTTCACCACAAACGGAGAGTTGTGGGCGCAGACTTCAGTGATGTTGGAGTATTTTCGGGTGCAGAGCTCGGGATAATTGTTGCAGGGTTGGGTGTTTGTAGGCTGCGCAGAAGACGAAGTAGAGCTCACTGTCATGTTTCCACTGAGAGTTGTAGATCCACTACCGCCCACCAGCATAGTGAGAGGATTTGTAGACGAGGAAGAGGAGGAATATGGCGATCTGGAGCCGTTGGAAGTCGCCATACTACTCGATATGTCCGACATTGTACCAGTGCTGGTCCTGCTCAACGTAAATATAATGGTGGAGATGTCCGAGGCATATGTTATTTCAGAGCCAGTCGGTATAGCGTCTGCTCCGGTGATTTTCCCAGTGATCGTTGCCACGGATTGGGCTGCAGCAAGGCCGCTGAGCCACAGGAGGTGGTATATCATGGTGAACGGTTCCGCAGCACCTCCAATGTAAGCTCTGGTGCTCCCCAGACAGCCAAGGTACTCAGTCCGCGCACCGATTTAACTCAATGTACGCCAAGGGCCTCAAGGCCGCCCTAGGAATGTCAGTATGATTAACGAAGAGTTTTAGTAGGATGGGTCCAATACCGGTCCGTAATGCGGGTCTTCTTTCGAAGTGTAGAGCTTGGGATGAGGTCCTCTAAGCCGAAAAGATGCCCGAGAAAATTCCTGTGACCGGAGAGATCCTCGAGGAGGTTTTAATAGCGAGTCTTTTCCATAGTCTTGTTTACGAGGAATCTATATTGAAATGTTGAGCTGCGCCACGATGCATTGATCGTACGAAAGTGAGACAACTGCTCTCCGGAAGACGACGGCAACGACCAAACGAAAATGGGGACGACGAAGAGCTTGTGGTGCTAGCCAAGACCGCTGCCTACGTACGACAGAGGGTTGGCGAAGTATAAATTGTTTATCTGCTTAGTTCATCCTTCCTATCAAACGCGAAGTTTTCAGATTGAACCGATGACGTCGTTCCGCGCCTGCCAATCATTTCGAGGCACCTGAAACGAATGGCCACATTGATTCAGTGCGTGCAGGTTCTTGAGCAGCCAGTAGTAAAACTATTCAATACATACTTCTTGAGAGGCCTAGGTAATATTGAAATGATTATTATCGTACTAAACTTTAATCCGCGCTGCACGCCCTTGAACGGCTGCCGCACAGTAATTTCACGGTGTATTTTGATAGAAATCTCTTCAGCCGGGCGAAACTGAGACTTAGCTGCTCTAATAGATCTCCAAAGGATCATTAACATAGGGTTCCCCCTGAGCTCATCTTATACTACTGCTTATGAGAAGACACCACCATAATTCTCGTCGCTCTCCAATTGCTCAATTTCTTTCTTCAACACATCCACCTTGTATTTCCGGAAGGCTTTCTCTATCCTTCCCTTTGACTCTGGATCGTTTGCGATTGCTCTTGCACCTGAGGCTGAACCGGTCAGGAAGCCTGTCTCCCCACCTATGAACAGCCCACCAACTGAGAAGAAGAAGTATGTAGCTACGTCACTGAGGCGCGATGGTTGGAGGTAGGGCGTCATGTCAGGAATGGCCTCTATATACGAGCAAAAGTTAGCGCGAGTTTATAGGGTAGAATGAGTTATTTGAAGAGGTCGGCAATTAGAAGGGAGATTGTACCTGTCCTGCCACTGGCAAATTGTACCGCCGTGGGCTTCTCAACGGCGCGGAAAGCTTGAAATATTGCTGTACGTGTGGCCCGTATCCTGAAAGCTAGGAATACGCCTAGGCCAAGGCCAACGAGAGACCCAATTGCTGTGTGCGTGGAAATCTTCTTCGCCGCTCTCTCAAGCGTATCGCGATCGGATTGTCGAAGACTGCCCACTATGTTAGTAACATGTAAGCAAAAAGATAAATATGCTCACTCATGCTGCATATGCTCCTCAGCTAGACGTCGTAGATCTGCGCTCGCATTCTTGCGAAAGGCGGCGATGGACTCTGAAGACATTGTTTGGTTTTTGTGCAGTGTTGGATTGAGAGGAATACAATTGATAGGAAAATGTCTCAAGGTGGGTTGCAAAACTGTCGAAGTAGTTGTCGAAGCAGTCCACAGCTGGCTTTGTATGGCATGATATCTCGGTTTTTCGAAGCGGAGCCTGATGAATGAATGACGTTGCGAGTCTCTCGGGACGTTAGCAGCAATCTTGGCAGCCTTTCCGCTTCGGTCCGAGCCACTTTTCCAGGGGTGCGGCCTATCGAATGGTTTTCACTAATTCCAAGGTTATATATATATTAAAAGAATCCATATAAAGTTTGGCACATGTGCTGAATTGACTCGATTTTTTGATTGCTACAGCCTCTCGTTCACAAAGCCTCCCTTGCTTTCCCAAAGCTCAGCCTTATGATATACCGCAGCACCAATCTCTCTCATGGAACCTATAACTTTCTTGGTCCACGTGTCATCAGGCCTAAAAGAAGCACATCTGGCCCGATCTTGTTCCCCTCCCTAAATTCATGTATTGTCGAGAAACTCGGCGCGTTATCCACTGGCTATCCATCTTCCACTGAAATCCAAGCCTAAACTGTGTGGAACGTTTCCATCCCGGCTGCTCAGGAATTTGCCGATTGTGCTCGTCGCGGTACCAGGAGCCCAAGCCAGCAGCGCCACCAGAAGCCGGCTTTATGGCTGCGGATATGATTGTAGGGAAGGCATCTGGCGAATGTTAGCCAACAATTCATAAATATCCAGATTTTACAATAAAATAATTGATAATAATGAGAGGGGTAAAGAAATGTCAATACCTTCGGGCTACTTTTCCGTTTCAAAAAGCTGCACCATTTGATAATATCTTGTTTCGGACTCTCCACGTACAGTAATACTCCAGTCTAACGTTTTCCTTGGTGGCAGGGGGTGGAACGTTATACCATATCAAAACGTTATATTTAATTATACCTAACAACGTTACTAGAATTTCAAACTATCTATTATTGCTAGGTACATTCACTTATTACGAGCCATAAAGCTCGTAATTATTAGCTGATTTATTAAGACAGCTGCCCTACGGCTTCTAATCGCCCTCTATACTTTGCTAAAGTCGAAACTAGGCCGTGCTAAGGACGTTCCTGCTGACCTTTATATAACTAGAGACGCTCTAATGCATCTAACGCCTTATTAAGCCTGATTGTAAGAAGTTCCATTTAAAGACCCTTATTATCTGGCTTATCTGTCCCACTATATAGAGCTAGAATTTGATCTTTAGTTGTGGAATTAGGATTCTTTATAGCGGGCTCTGCCTGTTCTAAATCGATATAGTCGCCAATAGTCATAATTGACCTAATTCGCCCTACTAGATATAACTTCTCTGCAGATACCTGTAAATTAAGCTAATACCAAATAAAGTCCAAAGGGCGCTCCTAGGGGCCCTCTTTAGGTCCAAAAAGCGTTAATTTGATAAAGCAATTTGTATAGGTTTAAGGCCTAATTTCGGACTATACTATAATAGCCTATCGGACAACAAATAGGATATTTACTGCCTTAATTGGGTCCTTATTTCTCTCTACCTAATCTACCATCAAGGCAAACCAGTAGCGACGGTAGAACGCCTTAAAGTTGCGAATAATGCCCTGATCTATAGGCTAATATAAAGTAGTTGTATTTTTAGGCAGAAATTCGACCCGTATATTTAATAGATTTGCTGATTCGAATATGGTGTTAAAAGTAGCCGAGTGGCTAGGTGCGCTATTAATAAAAAGAAGGACCTTTCTCCCTCTTATCTGCTGGTCAAACTAACGCAAATATTCGACTATAATTGCACCCGTTATTAAAGCCTTCTTGTTGTGCCTCTAAACCATACTAAGGCACCTTGTGTTCTTATAATCTTTACCAAAATGACGAGGATTCTTAGCCCTTCTAAGAATTTATAGATCTAGCACGGGAGATCTATCTACGTTGCTAGTATAAACTGTAGTAATTCGCTCCTTCTGCTTCTTTGACCCGTATTGGCCCTTAGTAGCTAGGCCGACGTTAGGTATAGCCTTGTAGAATAGCCCTGCCTTATCTATATTATAGGTGTCTTTAAATCTAAACAAATCCATAATCTCTTTAACCTCTTGTAGCCGCGGCTGGGCCTCCTTTACCTGCACGGATGCTCCTTTGCTATGAATTGTCCTGCATCTAATCCTGTGTCGCTTTTTGAAGCCCCTAATCTAGCCATTTGAAAAGTCAGGCTAGTGGACATCCTTGTAGTCAGGCATATAATTCTAAAGCTTTACAGCCATGGCTCTAATAAGGACCTTAGTAATTAGGAGGTTGTTGGCCTGCATACGTTATTGCCATGTAAATAGCGCCTTTTCTAGTTGAGACCAGTCCGAATCCTTGTGCTTTTTAAAGCTGCCCTTGCGACGGCGAAAGAATTAACGGTCTACGTAGTTGTATTTCGCTTATATAGAGTTTGAGATTGTAGACTGTTGAATAGGACGCCGAACAGGTTAGTAAAGTAAATAGCTATATCTGATTGTTGCTTGCCGGGGTGCTCCTGATAGTACGTTTGAATCTGCTGGCGTTTCTTCTTATTTATGCCGTGGCGACGTTATCGATTAGGATTTGAGGCCTCTGGCATGCTGGAATGGTATATAGATGATAGTAGAGTTGATATTGAGTATCAATTTAATAGATTTTGGTGGCTGTGCTGATAATCTAAGGCCCTCTAAAGAGCGGTGAGAGGTGCAAGGAGGCCCCTAGGTATACCGTTTTTATATGGTAGGAGCTAACGTTTACCGTATTAACCAGTTATTGTAAGGCCTTATATAAATATGGATGGGGGCAGGCTGTTAAACGTTAAACCGTAGTAGAACGTTAGACTAGATTAACGTTATGATGGAATATTACTGTATTTGCTAATAGACCCACCTCTAGGCAGCATATCACTGGTTATTTTCGGTTTCTTGAACTCTTCAGGTTGCAGGAAAGCCAATCCGGCACTTTGAACATAGCCAAATTTGGCTTCTCGTAGTTCGCATTGACAGCTTTCTATCGCCATGCTGACTGAATGCCGCCGGAATATAGCAAGTCTGGGATTTGTACCTCATCGCACCATTTCTCCAGAGTTTCTTGAGAAAGTTCAGATGATTTGGGAAGCTTGAAGAGAGTGGTTGTTCCCGGACTGGATAGGGGCAGGGCTTTGTACGAGACTTGAGGCGATCTAGACATTACTCTTAGAGGTTGATTTAGTTCAGGAGATGGTTAAATTTGATGAAACCTTTCACTATTCCAGCTCTTCATATGCTTATATGCTCACTCTGGATGTCATCTTCTCCTCATCGACGGACGGAGTAATGTAACTGACACTTAAACCGATCAATATACTCTTGAGGCACGTAATTATTATGGGCCAGGAGAGATTCATCGTCAAGATTTGGGCGAAGATGAAATTCTTACATACGGATTGGCTGGCATGCTGATGAGCTGTCGTGGAAAGGGGGTCTCGCTAGATCGGAGACGGGAAGAAAACGGTGTCACGTGCACTGGCTTTTTCCTTCGCACCCACCTAGCATATCATCCATCCAACCTCCACGTAAACACCCTCCTTTTACCATTTCACGCGTAATCAAGCCATCTCCAATCGATTGGGGCCACTCATTCTTTTGCTTAGTTCTGTCATTTGTTTTCCTTCAGTACCTCTTTGGTCCAGTTCCAACTTTTGCACACTGTTGCTGAACTGCCTTGAACACCATCTGAAAACTTTCACCCCTGTTTGACACTGTCATGATTTTCGCTTAATTATAAAACACTTAACACCATTGTTTCAATTGATACGCTAGCAATCCATTGCTGTCATATTTTATTACAATGGTTCTCGGCCACTACTACGTCAAAGTTTGTTCACTTGGTTACATATAAATTGAATATGGCATTGAAGAAGCTCACTTCGGCGCACATTAAAGCGCTCCTCGTCCGAATCGGTAGCCCGACTACAGGGGCAAAACCATTGCTTGAAGCACGGCTGGTTCAGGATCTAGGATTATCACGTCTTCCACTGCTAGCTAAAGATGCCAATACTGGTGTTGTTCATACTGGACGTGTAGCAGACCAGAAGCAGCAAAAGTCGAAATGCACACGTATTTTGAGTATTGACATGGGGATTAAGAATCTGGCATTTTGCGTTGCAGACGTCACTTTGGATCTAGGCCCAAATCAGTCAACGGGCGGTATCGAGGCAAATTTTCATACAATCGCATGGCGTCGCATCGATGTCGCGCACGAGATCGCAGAGGCTACAGCACAATCAATCACCGAGTTTTCCGAGGGATCGCTCAAGCCATTCAATAACACAATGGAAGCGGATGATCCCTTCCATCCTCGCGCTCTGGCTCGCACGGCTTACATTCTCCTCGCTCGTGTTCTGCTACCATACGAACCGGATATCATTCTCATTGAGCGGCAAAGGTACCGATCTGGTGGTGGCGCTGCAATTCAAGAGTGGACTGTCAGAGTAAACATGCTAGAGGGTATGCTTTGGGCTGTCTTGGGCACTTTGAGAGAAGAGAAAGCAAAAGGAGCAGGTTTGAGTAAGCGCCACGATTTAGGCTTCCCGAATATCTTCGATGTCAGCCCTGCTCGAGTCGGAGCCTTTTGGATCGACTCAGCGAAGGTTCGGCAGGGTGCCCAGCACTCCAGCATTCCACCAAAGGCTATTGAAACGGGCCCCGAAGGCGAAATCAATGAGGCAAAAAGCAGCACAATCTCACTCCGCAAAATGAGCAAAGGCAAGGTAGAGAAGAAAGCTAAAATTCAATTGGTGCAATCTTGGCTTACAGATAGTCCATTTTCCACCGAACCTGCTACAGGAAGTGGACGTGGCATGAACACCAATACAGAGCTTACTTTTTCTTTTACTCCCCATGCTGAGGAGACGAGGAAGGATTTGTGCTCGACAGCTTCTCGCACTAAAAGATTGAGATCGCCGAGCAACGAACTTGAGAAGACAGTGACGGTACGGAAGCTCGATGACCTTGCCGATTCCTTTCTGCAAGCTGCGGCGTGGGTGGCATGGGAACTTAACCGGCTAGAGATCCTGCGAGATCGGGAATTGGATATTCTGGACTTACTATCAGCTGGGAAAGAAGACCGAGTCGAAGAAGTGGCGGAGAAGAAAAGAGCGAAGAACGAAACCAAGAAGGAATTGGGGTTGAAGTTAAACAGTCGTTCAGCTTCTAAACGTACCACAGCCACAATTTGAAACACCAAACTGGGCCTGGCCGATATTAAACACAGAAGCCTGAAATACCCTTGGTTGTGCGTAAGAACGGCTTTGAAGCTGCCATAACTTGTCTGGTAATTTTATTGAGAAGGCTGGCGTCTACTCAGTCGTCTTGGCTTTCATGCGATGTGGCGTTCTGCATGGTTTGTCGTTATTGCGATTATATCTAAGAAAGCTAGGTATTTCAGACGGCGGAGACATCAGGCTCCTTCTAGTATTATAAGGAGAGGAATTACGACCGAAAGTATCTCGTATCTCGACATACCCTTTCATGCCTCTCTTTCGTTACATGCCAGTCAAGAATCTCGATGAAATGAAGTCAGGCGACCTTTGCACTCCCTGTGCTAAGCTGGGCTCATGCACACGGCACAGCAACGCACTGGAGAGCACCCGGCAACAGAATCGCCTTGGGCTGTTGATCCGTCAACCCACCGTTTTCAAGACACTGCACAGTACGCCTAAAAAATGAGCCAATTGTCCCTCTCGAAATCATCACTCCTCGGATTACCTCTCGAGATACTTCAGGATATTGCCTCCTACCTACCCGCAAGCTCGAAGCATGTCTAGCATTGACCCGTAGCGCCATGTGCTCCGCCATCGGTAATCAATCCTGGAGCAAGTTAAACCAAAGAGGTTATCGTCACGAGAAGTCTCAACTTCTAGTTCTCCTCGCAAGAGACATGCCAGGCTGTTGGCCCTGCGATAGCTGCCCCCTGCTTCATCAGATGAGCAGCAAGAACCGCCTTCTCGCCCAAGACGGTAGCTACACCTTCTTCGGCGAATCGGGATACACGCTCAGTTACTCAAACGTTATGCGAACCGCGGATTTCAAAAAAGAACAGGCACGTACTCCATCTGCCCTCACCAGAAGTTGGCCGGGGGACATGACAGGAAATCTCTCGCCGTAGTCCATCGAAAAGTGTATGCCCGCATACTCGAGACCATTTATACCATCGGACAATGCCACTATGGGATCGGCTGTATTGACTGCTTAATGAAGATGTACCATTGTTCTTCTTGCCCTACGGAGTTCATGGTAGGAGGCAAGATCCACGGATGGGTCGACGGTAAAACAGAGAAGAAATTGAGGTTTCGGATGACCGTCACGGCATGGAAGAATATGAGATGCTATGAACCGAGGCTGGGGGTGTGAGAAGGACACGAGATGGACTTGGAACGAATCATGTCTCAACCTGGCCACATTCGGGGGATTTACCAGGGTGCAGGCGATTGTGAATGATCTATTGGGAGGGGGGGGAAGAAGATTATCACCCAAGCTTGAATAACAGCCGAAGTCACTCGACCACTCAACCTCTGTCTCCGCCTCCCCCAACTTTCAACCCATTGTCGGACTCAGTACCTTGCACGGCCACCCTCCCCTCACACTCCTTCTCCCCGCCTCATCTGCTTCATTAATAGCATAATCAACAATACTCACATGTCGGGGTCGGCATTGAATCAACCGTGCCTAGATATCACCACACGCTAGAATATGGTGCGTTCTGCCCGTCAGGGTCTCGTCTCAGACAAAAAGAGGCTTTGTTCTTGTATTTCAGCGGAAATATTGAATCGGAGAGCGGCCTGACACACTGCTCTGAAAGTGGCTATTGAAGTCAACTTGCATCCTGATACTATTTGCGGTGGAACCGATACATATCCTACTCCGCCTTAATAAAGACACCAGAAGGCCCAGATATCACCTAAGAGCAGGAGATGATTTTGGTTAATATAGTTTACGCTGTGCATGTACTTGCACCAAGCTAGCTAAATATGCATTATTCGTAAAAAAATCATGTCGTCCTCGAAGTTCGCCAGCTGCCCACAGGAAATAAAAACGAACTGTAAATGCACTCCCATGATATATCTGTCTCCATGAGCCGAACCTAGCTCATGGAATATCCATGCGCCCTTGCCCAAATGAGTTCCTGACCCTTCCTGAACCGTGCCAACGCCTTGTCCAGTGATAATGATGCAATGGGAAACGGAAGGGTCATAAAGAACAAGCTTCAGACATCAAGCGGGCATTGAGTCCCAAAATTTGATATGAGCTATTCAGCAATAATAGTGTGGAAGGTTTTCGAAGCGGGGTGCGTTGACTCAGTAGTTGTCGTTAAATTAGTGGCTTCGATCAATTAGTCCTTCACGGGCCTGTCGGCGAACCCAGAAGCTGTGGTAAGTGGAGTAATCTGATGGTAGACGCGTTAGAACTTCTATTATACCTCCAAGATCAACGCACGTGATGAAGGAACTTTTGTTCCTAGATACCATAAAGGGCTAGAGAAACCACCAAAAGTCGGCAATATAATAGAATTCGACATATGCAGTATTGGAGAGTTTGTTGCTTACCTCTTGCGCCAGAGAGACCCAGCTCGCTAGCCACGTTGACATAGCCTTCTGAGTTGACCTTTCCACCCTTTGCAATCTTCTTCATGTCACTCTCATCGCCAGCCCAAGGTGTCCGGCAGAATGGGCAGGTCACTGTACTAGAGTTTTTCTTTGCCACAGCCCATTGATCAAAGCAGTGCTTGTGGATATTGTTTCCGCATGCTGCCTTGCAGTATACGATCTCCTCTTTGTCCGGCTCAAATTCCATACAGCAGATTGGACAGTCATCCTCGATGGTCTTGCGGTTGCCGTCGCTGGAGGCATCGGACGAATTGGCCGAGGGAATTGCAGGTGCTTTCTCGAATATATCGCGCAATTCAGAAGAGACGAAGGCGAGTTGGTATGAAAGTTGCTCGGGAGCTCGAAGGACGCGAGATAGCACCTGGATAATTGTCAGCGACTAAAGATCTTCTGGCGGAACTTTGTAGGGACGCACGTAGACGATGTGTTTGCATTGATTGCCTTTCTTGGCATACGGGCAAGTGCAGCAGGGCTGATGGTTGATTGTCACATTATAGATGTTTCCCGTTGTTCCAGCAATCTCCACTATTTCCTCTGGTACATCTACAGTACCACCGCGGTGGCGATCGATGACAAACATCCTCTGGGTGAGAGCACGGCTGCGAATTTCGAGGTACGACCGGGGTGGATTTGCGCGCCATCTATAAGAACTTAGCTGGCGATTCGCAGTGTCATTGTTGGAGTACAGACTTTCTCAGACGCTTCTCTTCAACCGTCGTGCCAGAGCCAGAGCTCTTCCTCGTCTTCTTCACCCTCTTGGGCTGGTCTTCCTCATCTACAAACTCATCATATCCACCAAAACCGCTGGCACCAATTTCGCTCTTATTCCTCGTTCCAAGGAAGACGACTTCATCGTCATTATTATCGTCATTGGTCAAAGACTGGTGTTGCTTCCGCTTGCGCTTTGTCGACTGTTCGCATTGGCCAGAAGCTTCATTGAGCTGTGCGCCGTAGGTCATAGTGTCATCAACACCCATTTTGATTTAGGAAGGTGAAGTCTAGGGATTGGTGGCTATTTGAAGTTAATTGACGGAGAGTTGGAGGTAGTAAGGGATTGCTGCGATTGTGAGACGATGCAACCTTTTCGGTGGCGATCTAGGTCGGCTTTATCGATACGGAGCCCATTGCCCGTTTGCAGCCACGACCCCGCCGCGTTCACACGTGACCTATGAGCAATTCCAACTCCCAAACGGGACGAAAAGACAGAGGGTAAGAGCGATGGAATTTGTGAATAATGAAGTTATTCTTGTTGAGTCCAACATTTGCGTTGGTTTTTTACAGCTATCTAATTCGTCACAAACGATGCTAGGCGTGCTTTGCTTGACGCCTCCAAGGTGCCTCTAGCTGGTGTTCCAAATGTGATTTGAGGGAGTTACCCAATTACATACACGCCGATTCTATATCGCCCCTCACACCAACGCCAATGTGATTGCTATATCATTCCTGGAATTTATACACATCGATTCCACCCAGAAGCCGCGGGACGCCGGATAACTCTACAACCATGAATGCAATTTCAGTACCTTCTATTACTCATTACTCGTGCAACAGCACCCAATCTCTAAATCCTGATGTCTAAGCGCTTTTCTTGCCAAACCCAAAACGCCTCCTCGCTTTTGATTTCTCCAAATTGCCACTTAATGCATATGCCTTCTCATTCCCCCTCTTACGGCCTGTTCTGACATCCCTTCGACTGGCACAGCAACAACACAAACCGGTCTGGATCAACCAGGCAAATATTGAGAATGCTGAAGCTATCCACATGAAAGCAAACATCTTTGTTCCAACCTCCGCTCCGATATTGATTTCTGCCACGCCACTGATGACATTCCGGAATATTATGAACATGACGGTTGCGATGATGGAAGCCACAGTCGTGAACAGAGCTGTCAAGAAGGTGAAGATGGCAACTGGGAAGGCAGTCCAGCGCGAGTATACCGACAGGGGCGTGAGGAAAATGAGGACGGTCGAAAGGCAGGCTCCAGTGAGAAACAGCCCGAACATCACTTGTGACGCAAGTTTGATGAGGTTTAGGATATTGTTGATGTCGGCAGGCAGATTAACTGTGGGGGTGTTGTTAGCAGAGAAACATAGGGAGGATTGTGCTATTCACTTGAAGCGCCCGACAGAAGCTCGCTCTTCAAAATTTCCACGGGATTGAACCAGTACAACGTCTGTGGCTTCGAACAATACGTGACACCTTGCCCATTGTATCCTTCACAGAAACCCCACAGGCCGACTTGGTAGAAGTCGTGTAATCCTAGCGTTTGGGCAATGCTGTTGATAAGGATCGAATTGGGTACTGATGCTGGGATAATGTGACTAAGGTCGAGTTTTATAAAGTAAAAGTTTTTAATAACAGCTTGATTGTGAGTGCCCCCAATTTCGACCAGGATGATGAAGGTGACGGAGATAAATAGGAAAACGGATGTTAAGATAGACCAGGTCTTCCGAGTATGGGTTGCGCGATGCATTTGAGTCTTAGACAGACTCTCTGCGACGGGTGAGCTATCGGAGCCATGAGTGTTTCCGGAATGCTTTCGACCGATCATTGCGGATGATAATTATGAGGTCGTCAGGAAAGACTTGAGAGAATGCTGGTTGCAGGGTGTTGGTGTTTGTTGCGCGGCAGGAGTGAGTTATTCTAAGTTTCGATGAATCCATGACATACAGGCCGTCGTTTCGGCCCGGGAAGCGTTGAAAATCCTTGGGAAGCTAATATTTGAGATTGCGTCGGGAAGGCGTGGGTCTTGTAAAGAAGACCAGTTATTGGGCAGTGTTACAGGTGCTAACATCGCTGCACAGCCCGGTGGAAACTTGAAGAGAGCCGGAACGCGCGTTTTGATTCAAAGAAATGGTCCAAACGTCAGCTCGATTTTAGAAAAGATATTCTTGGATAACCACTACTATCACATTACCACATTACCTCTAGGTGTTTGAGCAAGAAATAAAAAAGATTGATCGCGTCTAGGGTCCTTGGGCAGATCAAATACCGATCGGTAGGGTTGAGGGCCTATCTTAGGTCGATATGGTGTTTGGGAGGCAGCCACGACGCTTTGCGATGCAGGTGCAGACAAAGGAAAGGTTCGACTTAAAAAGAGGATTTAATTGAAAGCTTTAAGGACTAGGTAAGAAATTCGGTGATTTGCTTCACAAACTTTTGAGTGAGCTAGCTATCATCTAGTTGCCGAATGCTCTTCTGTTCAGAATTCTGGGAGAGCATCTGGTGATTTACTGTAGCTGATACGCAATTTCTATAATGTGAATGAACTGTAACCTAATAGCCTTTGCTGCTTCTCCAAAATTGCTTCAGACATTCCTACGCACTGTTTGTTGGCTGTCAAATTCCAAAGATGTTTTACCTCGTCTTCTAAACTTATGTTGGCATGCGTCTGACTAGCTCACCATAACCCTGTATTCTGGGATCGTAACGGAAAGCGAGACATGCCAACGACAATCCAATTGATGCATGAGAAAATAGGGTGGAGGAAACGCGGATCAAGGGAGGGATTCTTCAGCCTTTTCATCCCGTGCGTCGGCGAAATTTGTTCCGCCATACCACTTCTAGCGTCACCATCATCCTTTTTTTTTGCTGCGCGCGTCTTTTTGTATATGGTGGAGCCATGGAACCACGAAATCCTATATAAAGCCCTCAAAGAATTAAAATCCCATAAATACTCGTTAAATTGATTGAAATACACCAACTTACTAAAGAAACCTGCTTAGACACATCACGTCATGTCGCCAAACGATGTCTATCAGGACCCGCTCAATTCTCGCTATGCGAGCCATGAGATGAAATATCTTTTCAGCCCCCGCAATCGCTTCAGTACTTGGAGACAGCTCTGGCTCTGGCTTGCGCAGAGTGAGAAAGAACTTGGATTGGATATCAGCGATGAAGCTATCCAACAAATGCAGGCCCATCAGGTGATACAGGATGAGGAATTTCCGATTGCGGCAGAAGAAGAGAAGAAGAGACGCCACGATGTGATGGCTCATGTGCACACCTTTGGGCTGAGAGCACCAGCAGCTGCAGGAATCATTCATTGGGGGGCAACGTCTTGCTATTGCACTGATAATGCTGATCTTGTACCATTCTCCACCGAGAATATTAGCATTGTGTAGGATGCTAATGCAGCCAGATCTTCCTCCGCGATGGTCTTGACATCTTACTTCCAAAGCTCGCAACAGTCATCGAGAAACTCTCAACGTTTGCAAAGGAGCACAAGAGCCTTCCATGTCTTGCATACACCCATCTGCAACCAGCTCAATTGACCACTGTGGGCAAGAGGGCGTGCCTATGGATTCAAGACTTACTGATGGACCTCCGCAACTTTGAGCGAGCACGTAATGACCTCCGTTTCAGAGGCGTGAAGGGCACTACTGGAACGCAGGTCCGAAGACACTCCTCATTCCTCAAACAACCAGCTCCACCAAGTTTTATCACTAACTGTGTCTCCCAGGCATCCTTCCTCCAAATCTTCGCCGGTGACCACTCCAAAGTTGAGAAACTCGACGAGCTTGTAACCCAAAAAGCTGGCTTCGAATCCGCCTTTATCATCTCCAGCCAAACCTACACCCGTAAAATCGACGGCGATGTCCTCAACGCTCTCGGTTCCTTCGGCGCAACATGCGAGCGCATCGGCCAGGATATCCGCCATCTAGCTGCATTCAAAGAGCTCGAAGAGCCATTCGAAACGATGCAGATCGGATCATCAGCCGTAAGTCCTTCCCTTCTTTCTCCTCATCGTTCCCATCCCTCTCCACACCCCCCACTGATCCCCAAACCAGATGGCCTACAAACGCAACCCAATGCGCAGCGAACGCCTCTGCAGTCTCGGCCGCAAACTGCAAAACCTCCCTAAAGACGCCATAGACACCTACGCGGCCCAATGGTTCGAGCGAACCCTAGATGACAGCGCCATTCGCCGCATCTGCATCCCGCAAGCCTATCTCTGCGCCGACGCAAACCTCATCCTCCTCAACAACATCTCCAGCGGCATGGTCGTCTACCCCGCCGTAATCGCCAAGCGCGTCGCCGCCGAACTTCCCTTCATGGCGACGGAGAACATCATCATGGCGCTCGTCGCGAGGGGAGGGAGCAGGCAGGAGGCGCATGAGCAGATTAGGGTGTTGAGCCATGAAGCGGGGGCGCAGGTGAAGCAGTTTGGGCTTGAAAACGACCTCATCGAGCGCATCAGGAAAACTCCTTTTTTTGACCCTATTCTGCCGAAGCTAGATGAGCTGCTGGATCCGACGACGTTTGTGGGGCGGGCGCCAGAGCAGGTGGTCGCGTTTTATGAGAGGGATGTGACGCCGGCGTTGAAGAAGTATTATGACGAAGGGAAATTGAAGGTGGAGGAGACGGCTGAGTTGAATGTTTAAAGTAGATTGGCGGTGGGACTTTGAAATTGGTATTTCAAGGCCAAAGTTTACGAAGTATGATGAGTATGGGTTGTCCACTGTCTAACGGTTGCATGCCCTCTGGAAGCCCAATCAGAAAAAAAAAAAATTGAGAATACGAAAAGTACATATGCTTCTATTATATCTCCATCACAGTGCTCAAAAGCACCACTCAATAGATTAACCATCCCCCCCCCCCAATTCTGCATTTTTCATCTGTACCTGTATCTGCCCTTCAACCAATCAACTATCTATATTCCCTCCGCTCAGACTATATGTACAACACAGCACAATCTCCTTTATCTCCTCCCCTCCATTCACCACTCACCTCCTCTCCAATAAATACCACTTCTCTCAACTAAATAACCGTCACCCAAGAAAAGTATACTTGAACAACGCCGACCCGCACTGCAGACTCTCCCATCTCCCTCAAAATGTCCGAGCAAACCAAGGGGGAAAATATATACGTCTTTTACGTGGGTTATGCAGTGACAGTTTGTGTAGAGAAGAACAAAAAAAGAGCAATGATACGAAAAGACCATAGTCTATGAATTCCCGAAAATAAATCGGTCGTCGTTCATGCGTAGAAACAAAATCCCATAGGTAAGTTTGTCCTCAGCTCATCCAGCGAGCGCGGTTTTCTTCAACAGTTCGCTCAAAGCATCCCTCCCGAATCAGACCTTGTCAAATCTTACTACGCAGGTGAAACCAGATCCAATTTCGGCCGCAAGCTAACCATAAGGTCGTCCTTGGTTCCGACAACCCCCTTCGGTATACGCGACACTCTGTACGCGCCAGCACGGATGCTATTAAGTTGGAGGGCGGACATGCCGGAGCGGTTTGAGCGGATGGAGCCGGAGTCGGAGCCGGAGTCGCCATTGCGGAAGCGGGGTGGAGGGGCGAAATCCAAACCAGTGAAGGTACCTGATTTACGGAGGGCGTGTCTGTGATGGGTTAGTAGGATGCCCTGGAGGTTGGAGAGCAATGAATATGAGATGAGGTACTTACGGGCTTGGCATAACATTCAACTCATCAAAGGCACTAGCCAAAGGTGTGTGCGAGCGGACTGCGGGGCTGTATGGTCTCTGGACTCCTAGAGGGCTATCAGGTCGCCTACCAGCCTGGCGGTCCCTGTAGGATACTGGAGGGGCAAAATCGATCGGGTTGAACACCATGGAGTCTTCCTTGAGCTTGTGAGGTGTTGGTAGTGAGGTAAGGGGTGCGGGTGGTGGCATCGGCTTCCTGGGTCCACTCATTGAAGACTGGCTTCGCGGTGGTCCCATGTAGCCGCTCATTGAAGACTGGCCTCGTGGCGGTGGCATGAAGCGGCCTGTGGATCCGCTGGAGAAATGGCCACGGCCACCGGCAGATCCTTGGAAGCGAGGAGGAGCGCGAGGGGGAGGCGTCATGGCACGACGAGTGACAGGTTCGGCATATGGTGCTGCGGCAACGACGAAGTTGCCTGTCATCGGATCGAAAACAGCACCGTCAGCGAGATACTCGGTGCCGTAGTCCTCGTAGTAGTCGTTTTGGGGAAAGTGGCCAACAGGTTCGGGCTTCGAGTCGTCAAAGTATTCCTTGTAGAAGGAGCGGATGCGGTTGGCACGCTGCTCAGGGTTGTCGGTCGGGTCTTCTGGTGGAAGAGGACGTACGCTCATGGATAGCCGGCGAGGATCATAGGCCAAGTCTTCAACCCCTAGACCAACAGGCGCATATGGCTCTTCTTCAATAGTCATTGGAGCATCGACAGATCTTCGGCCGGTCGCGCCTGCTTGGAGACTTGATCCACGGGATCCATGAGGTGAAGGAGGCGTGACTTTGAAGCCATCACCGTAATCGCTTGAGTCGCTCATGAAGCTGGTGGTATTAGGATTATGGACAAGAGCTTCCTGAGAGTGGACACGTGGTGGTGGTCGAGGGTTTGCAGGGAGAGATTTGATACTGGGAGGTGAGGGTGCTTTTGGTTCTTCGAGCTCGTGCACAGTGGGTTCCGGAGGCGATTGGGAGCGTGCTGGGGAAGCGTGGGTAGAGGCATCGGCGTCCGATGGTTCTCGGCTATGGATGAACGAGCCAAGGTAGTTGTTGCTTTTACGCAAGTCATTTGCGTTCTTGTCGAAGTAGGAGTCGCGACTAGCTTCTACGGTGGCAGGAGCAAGACCACTTTTAGAGGCAGGAGCACGAGGAGGGGAAGGAGGAGAACTATCTTTGGGATTGGAGGGCAGTCCACGGGGGCCTTGATTTCCTGGATTGGCAGTAGGCGCTGGCATTTGGATCTGAGGTACTGGAGGCATGCCCTCTTGCGACGACGGCATCGAGTCTGCTCGTGGAGGCAGCGACTGGGACATCCTCTGAGCGTTTCGCAGCAGGCTTCCATTCATCCTTTCAGTTCCACCACTTGACGCCGTATACGTCGACGAGTTGTCGTTTCGGAAATTCCGGAGGCTACTTCCTCGCCCACTGGCAGCATCGTCCTTGATAAACGTCACCGGCCTGTATGGATCATCTGGGTCATGCATTGACCGCGACATGGAATGGAATGACTCCCGCGAGCCTTGCAAGCCAGGTGGGAGTATGTACGGGCTTCCTATATCCATCGACAGTCCCTTTCCTTGTCGAAGAGACTTGTCGGCGTCGGTAATGGTCATTTCGGGAATCCCCTTTCCTTTTCTGCTTGGTCTACCCGTCGTTTCCAGGCCGAAATCGAGCGACTTGTGTTTATCATTGAGATCTTCAATCTTGAGCTTCTTGGTGTGTCTACGGTGGAGGAAGACTAGGACTAATAATGCGAGAACGATAGGAATACTGAGAGATAAATTAGCACGCAGTGCAGGAGCAACGTCAATCAACAACCTACACTGCAGCGAGCACAATTGGCAATGTGTTTGATGACTCAGGCTTCTGGCAAAGCTGCGAATTTTCAGCGGTGCATGAGGTCGCGCGTGGCAGCAGGGCGCGAGTTCTCTCCATCAGTGTTCGGGTCGCTGATGTTTCCAGGACAGGCTCTACAGGTTCCCGAGGCGATAGCAAACTCGATGCCGGCTCGGCTTCTCTCTGAGCATGGTGTAAATGATTGTGGTGGTGATGTTGGTGTACCATCTTGGCCGTTCTCAGAAGTGGCTCATTCGTTCACAGATCGGGCGTCGTTTCCAAGATGCTCGCAAGCTCAATCCTAAGTTGGCCGTCGTAGGAAATCCGGAAACCGCTGGATGCCCAATGTGTCGAGTTTCAAAATGTTTAGAGATTAACAGCGTAAAGTCGTAAGGGTTGAGGTCGTAATTCCCGAGTGGTGTTGGATGCAGCAATAGCTAAAGGAGGGACAGAAAAGACGAAACTTGAAGCACACAAACTCTCGTAGGCCTCGAAAAGAATGACTGGGGTAAGAAGGCTGCGGGCCTGCGTGTGCTGGAAGAAAGGAATTAGTAAAAGGGCTCACGATCGTGAGGTGGTTGTTGAGAGAGCGACTGTCTTCGAGGAGAAGAAGGACTGACGAGGCTCCTCGTTTGGAGTGGATGCAGCGCAGGCGGGTTCTGTGCAATTCGGGCTGCGGTGGCGGTGATTGGCGGGGGGCTCGCTGTGTCGCACCAGTCGAGGATGGCGGAGAGGCACAGGGGTGAATAAATTAAGCCACAATCTCTTCTCTTATGAGGTGCAGCTTGCATTCCTTGACGCGCATCTTCATTTCATGTCCATAGGGCAAAAAAATTAGTCTTGATTTCTGGACAGCATGGAAGGCTGTTGACTGACAGCTTCAGGAGTTCGATTGCGCTGCTAGGCCTGCCTGATGGCGGGCTTGGTGAAGCTCTCATATTCTTCGTGTTCATTCGCGAATGACAAGACTCGATCGTCAGATTGCACGCGCCAAAGATAGAGTAAGGCACCGTTAGACTGCCTACCTAGGTTAAGCTCCAGGTACTAGATTTCAGGAGACAAATCAGCTCTCGGTGATTGCGATGCCACACTAAAAAACCCTGGTCCACGCGATCAGTATGTGAGAGGAAAAAACAGTCGATTGGCCTCAGTCAGTAACAGTTTGGCCGTCTCAATACTTGCCAAAGGAAAGGCTGTATCGTGATAAGCATCAGACGTCGTCCCTTCACCACCATCTGCAGCATCGCTAGCAGGAAAACCCACTCTCACCCATAACGTCCCAACCCGTGCACAATCCCAAGGAAAATCCCCCTCTGTCGGCCTCTCCACTTCCCCCCGAGCTTTCTGTCCAGAACAGCAGTGCACGCTCCGCAGTTTCTCTTGCCAATAATTTCCCAATAGACCGTCTATGCTTGCTCCAACCCGTCCGCTCTCCGGCATCAGCCCGAACGAGCTACCTCCCCGTGCACAACACGTCCGAATCTGAATAATGCAATATTAATACACAGACCGCTAGCCATCTCAAGCTTTTTCACGCTTCTCCTTTTCGCTCGCGGTGAGCGAGAGATATGTCATCTCATTTGTTCACTGACAGGCTTTCGACATTACCGTTACAAAAGCACCATAAAAGCACCCTCGGGATCAAGGAAACACGGGTGAGCGCTGCGTCGACGGACCGTGCGGCTGAAATTTGCCCTCCTGCTCTGGGTCGGATGTAGTGTCGGAGATTTGAAAGTCGAGGATCGTGGCTGATACCTCCTCCGCAGTCAGGTCGCCGCTCTGGCTTCAAATGCTTTGAGGGTTTCTGTATTTTTTTCCTGCCGGGGTTGCTTGCTTGTGGAAATACAGGCTAGGCACGGTAGGAAGACATGGAAACGTCCCTTGAGTTTGGCCTTCTGAATGGCTTCCAAAATTGCTGCAGCGTGTGGGAAACACAAATCCATACGCTGTGAATTTAGAGGTCTCGTCGTGTTACCAAAGCTTAGCCTCGAAATAGCGACCAATTTCACTGATCTTTCAGTACGTCAGCAATGAAACACCCGAGGACTTTGGCAATAAGACAACCGTAATATAGTCAGGAGTGGCTCGGTGGCTGCGTTCTACGTCGCTGCTCATACTCCATTTTAGCAATGGTCTGGGCGGAGGAACATGATCAGTCCTAGGAACGAACATAATATATTAACACTGCAAATTAGGACTAAGAGGTCTTCAGAGGCTGGAGCCCAAAAATTATCCCCGACCGAAGCATAATTTTTCAATCACATTGAACACTTGGCCGAGTATCTTGAGTTTCATCACCTCTCGATCCTACAAGGCAGAATTATCAACACCAAAAAAAAAAAAAAAAAAAAAAATTCCTGCACAACTCGAGAGAAGCTACATCGACAAGATCCTTTCCGAATTTAGATCCGTATATCATAGCTTACGCAAAGCTAACAATGATTTCTAGTCCCGAATTACTTTCCCCACATTCTCACCAAACCCACAAATGGCAATTTAAACTGCAAGTAATCCTCCTCTATATATCAAAGAAGGTAGACAAACAAATCATCTCCGGGAAATTCTCAAATCCATCGTGGCTTTCAATGGCACCTTTCAAAAGCCTGGAAATCCGCAATCATCAGTCATTAAACTGACCTACAGGCCCTAATCCAGCTTTTCCTAGTACTTCAGGATGGGCTGCAACTCTCTTTCGAAGTGCTCCCGCTTTTCCGCTGGCCATCCGTGCCCTTTGGCGAGTTTATGTCCTTGGGCGAGTTCAAGTCCATCAGCGGCTTCGGGTCCTTTGGCACATTCATGACAATTTCACCGAAACTCCTGACACCTTTCCTAAACTGGGGCTCTTGTTAGTGACCTTCATCCCAACATTGCAATTGAGAGCCTTCATGTCTTCATACCTTCTTGCTGAGCACCCCTCGCATGGAATCTTTCCTTTCAAGCAAGTGCGGTGGCTCGACAATGGCTGCCAAACCTGGTCGCCGCCAGCTTCGGGCCCCAGTGGAGTTTGAAGCGGGGTCAGAAAAGACCGGGGAGACCAGCGGTGGCTCCACAAGAGCTCTCAAACCCGGTCGCCGTAGGCTTCGGCCCACAGCCGATATTGAAGACGGGTCAGAAACTGGAAAGACTGGTGAAACGGGCGGCAATTTTGCATTTGATGTCTGCGGCAGAGAAATTGAATATGATCGACGAGCAATCTTCAACATCACCTCGTCATCTTCGGAATCCTACAATATTATCACTATTCAGCTATTTTCTTCCTTTATCAAAACAGATGCCGTAAGAATGTGTTGATTTTACCTCATGGCCGAACTGCCTTTTCAGGTCCTTGACCTCTCTCACCCAATTCCAGTTAAGATTGTTGATCTCTACTTCCCTCTGCGCTTCGTTCAGCTCTGTATTCAGTCGGATGGCCTCGGATTTTACCTGTAAAAGATTGGTTTGTGCCACCATTTGTTTGTTGAAGTTCTGCTGCTTGGCGCTGTCATGAGATTTTGTCCTTTCTTTGGCACGTGTCTTCATGTCATCTTCCAGCTCTGGGGTATCTCCTGTTGGCAATAGCAACACCTTATCCTTGCCAGAATCCCTTAGCCGGTCGGGGCACAAGTCATCGGTAGCCTTAGATGCTCTGACGGCCCACCTGTCAAGGGACTTCACGTCTTCCTTGGACGGCACATCTGTGGCGGAGAAAGAGGATGGGCGAGTTGGCAAGCTGTTCAGAAACCCCACGACTTGATCTTCGCAGTCCCCAATTAGGCCATAGACTTGTTGTTGCTCTTCAAGTTCAGCGATCGCAACGCCTGTCAACTTCTTGTACGAGTGCAGGCGATCGGCTATGATTTGAGGATCTGACTGAGACCGTAAGGCTGCTTGCGAAGCCAAAGGGTCCAGGGCAGGTCCTTGGAAGCCTCGAGGGAGGTGCGGCCGACCAGTCGCTTCCGCATCGGATTCAGGATCAACGGTAGGGACTCCGCCAAATGACTGGGTACCTGTGAGAAGAGCGGAGTTCCATGGACGCCGACTTGTCCGAAGGGATTTATGTTGACTAAAATCTAGCCGTCTAGAGGCTCGAAAATTTGTGTCCTCTACTGATTCCGAAAAGCTTTGCTTGGTGTCTGATGCAGAAGGCTTGCTAAAGAGATCTCCCTTAATCTGGCTCCCCGGCGTTCGAGATGTCCCCCAGGGCTTTGGTACGGAGGTTGGCGATGCCTCCGCACTCGTAAATGACTGTCGGAGTGGCAATGAATGAGTAATCGACGACATGTTGCCCGCGGGAAATGATTCCATACCAGAAGTAGAGGCCGATATATACCTCTGTCTTCCAGGTATGGACAAGGGGGGAGATTCAGGCGCATTTTGTCTTAAAGGCTCTGGCATCATGGCATCTCTTCTTGCCCTTCGATCTCCGAACCCGACTGCAGCCGTTGCCACGGGGCTGCGCATGGGTGATAGTAGATGCTCAGCCTCCTCACTCTGTTTGACGGGAGTTGTATAGGGTGTGGGAAGGCCGATAAATGGTGAGATTGAGTGTTGATGGTACTCAGCTATCCTTTCATTTGGATCTTCCTCGACCAGCTTCCCTTTTTCTTTGTTCCGACTGGTGCCAGTAGTCTGGTTCCTGGAATGTCTCTCATCGATCGTAGTAGTTGACGGAGTCGCCGTGCTGCTACGAGGGCTTCGGTAGGCAGAAGCGGGCTCGACTTCTGTTTCTTCCGCCGTGTTATCGTTGGCATCGGTGAAACTCTCAGCCTGTCGCCACCATTGCCTTCGGACATCCGCTTCGAGGAGAGGAAAGAGACCGTCATAGGTGTCCTTCAGCGCACCATCGATTTCGTCAAAGATCCTACGACTGAGCTCGGAGTCTGGATCTATTCTGTGACTGGCAAGGTCGTTCGTAAACGCACGACGTTTGTCAATTGAGTCTTGTACCAGTGAGAGCTCTCGCGACTCCATTTCTGAGTCCAAGGGCAACTCTAGCAGAATTGGCTGTGTGAGCTCTGTTAAAACAGCACTGTTAGTAACTTCCCCGGACAAGGGAAGAGGACAAGGGAAAGATCTCAATGCCATCGGAGCGAGGCGGTCGTGTGAGCTTGAGAAACACGTTGGACCTGACGAGAAGACCGCAAACCGAAAAGAGGCTGAGGCCTCCATGTCATAAGCGCAGATTTTGAAGCTGCTGTCGTTGACTGAGTGGAGAAGGACGATGAGTGAATGAAGAAGTGAAAATTCCTCGGAGCTCATTTGTTGAGCGTAAGAGCTAGCGGTGACTCCACTAGTTGACTTCGAAGTGAATGAACGGATTCAGGGCCCAAAGTGCATAGCGTCAGACCGCCTCTATATGTCTTTGACATATTTCTTGTGATCGCAAAAGCCAACTTCTTGATAGTGGGAATGGGTTGAGATAGAAATATAGGAATGTTTGAGAGGTTCGCATGATGAAAGAGCGCAGGCGCCCCTGTACCGAGAAATGAGACCTTCAAGACCAGAATCACGGTTCACACATGACGTGAGGAGAATGTATAGAGAGACAGGCGTATTTGATGTAGGGGCATAATTGTAGGGTCGATGTATGTCGAAGGACTTCCAGGCTTCCCAAGCGCATGTCGTTCAAGTGCCGAAGCAAGCGTAGTTGGCGTTATAAAGTCGCGCATATTCCGACAGTTAGGTGCAGACTGCGATTAATTCGGCCGATTTAGATTTGATATAGACGAATTATGGCGTTAAAGTCTATTAATTACAATATCCAGGCCTGATGTATGATATGCATTGGTGGATCGGCCAAATTTATCGAGGACCTCCACCCCCTTTTAGACACATGGCAAACAAAACAAACCCAAAACCCCCGGAAGTGGCTCCTTGAGTTAGAGGGTGAGCAGGTGCTATTTGATCGATACCAAGAGCTGACAGAAATTCCAATCTTGGAAGGTTCACCTGAAGGCCGCCGGATGGACAAGCCATGGCGCAATGTTCGATAGAAAGGGTCGCTTCCTGGATACGTTATTACAGGAGAATTTACAACTTTGGAGCTCCTTCGGAGAGGTACGCGCCAATAAAAACAGATAAATATTCCAAAGAAAGAGCATGGTGTGTTGACGGTGACGTGGATGCATGCAAAAGCAGTGTATTAGAACTGTGAGGATTTTTTATTCTCCCTCGGGAACAAGCTGCCTAGATCGAATAATGATGATAACCAAACACCCTCCGATACGATGCAGCGACGTGCGTTCCACTCTCCCAAAAGCCATAGTCTGAATATTGTAAACACGCCCAAGATCACCAGTGCGCCGCAAACTCCGCGATACCTGCCACCTCCCAGCATTTCCTGCTTACTTAATGCAGTGACTATTTACAAAGATGAAAGAAACCATGCCCATTATAGGGGATATCGCGCTCGAGAAACATGACAGAAGTGGGTATCTATCCGGCAAGCTGGACTTGATTTCTGGCCCCAAAAGATGTTCAGGCCAACGTACTCAAGGATCTAGGCCGGAACGTTGTCTCTCGAGAATATGCTCGCCATCCGTCTTCAATCGAAAGCAAGCTTGCTTCAGAGTCTCATATGTCAACATGGTGGTCATGGCTGCCGGGACTGCTCGCACCATGTTTGTTCCCATACCATTATAGAACGCCCTCCAACCTTCTTCTTGCAGGATTGTCCTGCAAGTCCGAATAACTCCACGGTATCGCGGTGTGTTGATCATACCGTCGGAAGAAGCTGTTCCTGGCGGGCGAGTTTGATGTCCATATCCTCCATGGCCGCCACGAAATGATATTTCTTCAGGCGATTGCGGTGGTAGAGAGCGTTGCTGGGTTTGTAACCTAGTACGCAAAACTTCGTGAGGGTATGTTGCAGAAGTAGCGCAGATCTTGCTAAGAAATGTCGCACCGAGGATTCCAAACCAATGTATATCTTCATCTTGACTAGATGTCTGGCCCATCTCTAAGCCCGTAAATTTCATCTTGAAAAATTCATACAACGGAAATTGTATGGCAACATGAGTCAAGCCTAGCAATGCGGGAGACAGACCGGAGTAAAATGCTCGGAGACCTTCGGTGCGATACATTTTGCGGAATGCATCGACAGTTGACTTGTAGTGCCATGGTGGTCGGTGTTCTTCTGACGCTCGTAAACTCACTTGCGACATGAGCCTCGTCTTGATCACCCATATCGGGTTCGTTGCAAGCGTCGAGCATGCACCTGCAGTGATGGACGCAGAGATTCGGCACAACCATTTGTTTTCTTTGAATATCTGTCAGCACTGACCAAGTGACATTCATCACAAGTTACAGACCTATATTGGCATAGAAATAATCCTTGGAGGCATCGTACACGCTCATATACACTGCCCAGGTTGGGAGATACCCGAGCAACATTGGACCTAGGCCTCTATACATGCCCCGCACGCCGTCCTCGAGCCAAATGACCCGGGCTGTACCAATCAGTCCATTATATATTGCCCGCGACGGTCTCGCATGATTTCGTGGTCGAAAGGAGCCCTGGGCTTGCAGTCGGGTTTTAATAACATCTAGTGGACAAGTAACAATGCCAGAGGCAACGCCGGCGGCCGCACCGCAGAAGCCATTGATGGAGGAATTGGAAACACCGGCACAGAAGACAGCTAGGCTAGACACGGGTGAGCCAAAGCTCTTATTGTTCATTGAAGTGCCATGGGAGGACACTCTCGCCGTCGCCGGCGCATACCGTTGAGCAGATGGTTTCGGGGACGGCGGCGACTGGGGTGCTTCAGCGGACATGATGAAAGCTGCTCAGTGAAACCGGTAAGCCCTTATTAACGAAACCATAGAGCAAGCCAGGATAGCACTGGAGTGAGGGAGTCGCACTTCCCGTCGTCCCCTCAAGGTGCCTCAGTGTGCGGAATCCCCGCAGCACTTGAGTGACACAATGGCTAGCGATTATTGAGAGGCTCCATTGACAGGCGGATGCGGAGTAAAAGTTGGAATTCTGGAATGGAATATTGCAAGCTTGGAAGGTAGAGAAGGAACCGGATCGTCGCGGGAATGGACTGAGGTAGGTGAGTTGTGCGATGAAGAGGTTGAAGGAAAAGAGGTAAAAGTAATTAGGTTGGGGTTTATTCTAGCTGGGCACGAGGGAACAACCAGGAAAAAGAAGAGCGGGCGACGATGGAGGAGTGGGGGGCTTGGACTGATTGTCCCAGGCAAAGCTCGGCCGTTCTGCCGTTTTACCTTCGTCGAAGGTCCTTGGCAACTTCTGAGCCAATTCTTGCCATTCGCTTGCCAGACATCACGACTCCCTCTGCTGCGTACCGCCCACCAGCACACCATCCATCACTCTCTCGTCCCTGCTGTTGCTGTCACAGCTTGTCACAATCATGTCGCAACCATCCCTTGCGCCGTTTATTTTGAAGAGGCCGTGGCTCACCCGATGGATGAAGCCATTGGCAAGCTGGTACTCCGATGCGGCGGGCTACAGGAAGCTCGGATTGAGGTACGACGATTGCTTGCGACACTCAATGGCTCTCTCAAGCTCTCTGGGAAGACTTTGCGGTCAAGATTGTGTGGTTTTGGAGACAGTTATCTAATTTGTTCTTCTCCGCAGGGCCGATGACCTGATCCCCGAGGAAAGCGAAGCCGTCCTTCTTGCCCTCAAGCGTCTACCGCCAAAGGATGCATATGACCGCGTATTCCGCATGCGACGGGCCTTCCAGGTTTGCATCCTAAAATGTTGGATTTCTACGAGACAATTGCTAATGGAGGATTAGTGCTCGCTCGCCCATCAGCTCCTGCCCAAGGAGGAGCAAACAAAGCCGGAAGAAGTGAGATGCCTCGAACAGAAGCTGAAAACCGAGGACTGACAAATGCTAGGATATCCCATACCTATCACCCATTATCAAGGAAATCGAGGCTGAGATCAAGGAGCGTGAGGATCTGGAAGCCATGAAGGTTTTTAGGCCAGCAACAGCCCCTGCGAAAAAGGCTTCTCCAACCATGTACCACTAAAGGTCCGAATTGTTTGATACTACAGAGTTGGAGGTGGTGGGCTTGTGCAATAGACTGTATATCATTCCGAAAAACCTTTCACGTTGAAATCTGTACATTTGGTATCTGGATAAACCAGCGAAGGGAGAAGAGCGAACTTGAGGGCCCAGAATCGCATCTACGCATGGAACACATGGCAGCTATACTCACAATGTCGAGCTCGAAGTCGTTGCACCCAAAGTGTCCCATGAATGTGATATAATTCGGTAAGATGACCTCGGGAAACCCCGGGGCTAGGCCGCACCTCCAAGGAATGATGTTTTGACTTTTTACATGTCCATTTCTTGTAAAAGCGCCATCTCAGTCTCGAATTGAGATATATTAACGAGGACCTCGGGAGAGTTATACATAAACGTCTAGACAAACTTTTGCTTAGCATTTTCAAGAGTTGCCCTCTCCGCCTTACCGCCTAGACCCTCCCACTCCACCAAACTACGTGCAACTGCCAACTGATATCTGCTGCGATCAATCTCTGGTGCCCGTCTGAAACCCCACGGCCTCCCGGTTGCGTATGTCCGATTGGGATCGTAATACGAGGAAATGTAAGCCGATCTGTCAGCGGAAGCCTTGGCTACGCTGTCATGTGCCGCGGCGTTATCGCGACTGCAACCTCATCCCCATTGAACGCGTCTAGTCATCCAGACGTCCTATAAAGATCTGTACACAAGTCTTGAGGTACACTATATTTTCACTTAGTTTACGGTATCAAGCGCTCCGCTCTGTCTATTCTCTCGTATTTTTTTTTCTGATGAAAAGCAGCGTTTACGCCGTTGAAGGCCCGCACAGCCAACACTTCCATCATGTCTCTTCGCCGGTCTGCACGCCTCTTGTCAAACTCTATGGCTACTATTTCAACCGAAAAGGTGGTAAATGGAGCCCTCAAGGGGACCGCTGAAAAGAAACCCACGAAAGCTTCCAAGACTAGCACCACAGCTTCGTCAAAGCGCAAACGACCTGCATCCACAGTCCCAAATCAAGCCACTAATACTGAACGCGAAAAGACCTCGGAAAAAGCTGCGGAACAGAATGAGCTAGAATTTGCCGTTCCCACGACCCCCACAGCCAAGCGTCGCAGAAACCAATCTGCAAAGGCTTTAGCCAATCCTCCTCCCACAACTCCGGCTCCCTCAGGAGCGCGTCTGATGACTTCAGAGACGCCTGTCCCACTTCCTGATAATGTGAGATTAAAAGCCCGTCCAGCCGAGCCACACGCAACCAACGCACCGTTATCGACGCCAGGAGGATCAAGGGTCGTTGCATATTCTTCATCGCCTGTCAAGCATTCAGATGACGTATCACCGACTAAGAAGACGAAGGAGGCGAATAAGGTAGTGCCAGTTGGGCCTCCTCTCGGAATGCCCGCTCCGACGTCTACAACGGAGACGCTTCTGAAAGATGCCTGCGCTCATCTGGTGAAAGTGGATCCGAAGCTGAAAGTGTTGATTGACAAACATCACTGCAAGATGTTTTCGCCTGAAGGCTTAATGGAATCAGTAGATCCATTCATGGCACTCGCCAGTGGGATTATCGGACAGCAGGTGAGTGGCTACGTCAACACCGCGCATTTGAATAAGTGCAACTGCACATCAACCAAACTATATTCTGAAACATGTCATGATTATATAGACGCTAACTCGACTCCCAGGTCTCCGGTGCCGCCGCCGCCTCCATAAAAAACAAATTCATCTCCCTCTTCCCCTCCGCTCCTGCCTTTCCTGCCCCCTCCATCGTGGCCGCTACGTCCCTTGAAACGCTCCGCACAGCGGGCCTCTCGCAGCGCAAAGCTGAGTACATCCAAGGACTGGCTGAGAAGTTTGCTTCAGAGGAGTTGAGCGCGCGGATGCTGGTCAGCGCGAGCGATGAAGAGGTGATGGAGAAGCTGATCGCTGTGAGAGGACTCGGAAGGTGGAGTGTGGAGATGTTTGCTTGTTTTTCGTTAAAGAGGATGGATATATTTAGTACTGGGGATTTGGGTGTGCAGTAAGTGAGAATTTCTTTTGTTGCACTGATGTGTTTAACTGGGTGTTTTCTAACGGTGTGGTGGTATAGGAGAGGCATGGCAGCATATATGGGGAAAGATGTTTCGAAGTTGAAGGGCAAGGGTGGGAAGTGGAAGTATATGAGTGAGCAGGATATGGTGGATATTTCGGCAAGATTCTCGCCGTACAGGTGAAGTACCAGCCCTTCTGTAGGAGAAGCAAAAATTACTAATATTTAAAAAGGAGCCTGTTTATGTGGTATATGTGGAGGGTGGAAGATGTGGATATCAGCGTCATGCAAGGTAACTGAAGTAATCGCAATGTTCACTATAGGGGAAAACTTGTGGATCACAATGGTACTGGATTGTTATTGCTATATTTTTGTCAAGACGTCATATATAGAAATGCTGAAAACATGGAAATGTCCAATCGTATCTGATCACGTGTATAGGAAAATGACATATTTTGGTAACCTTTCATGTTTGCCCTGCATTGCTAAACCACAGTAGACCTGCATTGCGGCTACATTGCGGCTACATCGTGTGCCTACGAAAAGCCGTGAAATTAGGTATCTTTTTACTTTGCTGTAGATTGCTGAACGGCATTAAACCTAGATTACAACCACATTGCGCCTATTGCACCACATTGCATAATGTTAACTACATCGTAACTACATTACACCTGCATTGGTTGATCTCGTTGGTTGATCTCGTTGGTTGATCTCGTTGGTTGATCTCGTTGGTTGATCTCGTTGGTTGATCTCGTTGGTTGATTTCCTAGGTAATGCTTGCTTAGGAGACGAGCATTCCTGCGAACATCCGGAGGTTGGCTAACGACACATGTCGTGCATAACGACATCTGTCAAAATGTAGGAAGCCTCCGAAACCTCCAGCTGCATCATCCCGTATGCATCAGCATTGTGGGGTAACTGGGGTAACTTGCGTATAGGTAGGGTCGTCCCAAAGAATGCCACGTGTGCATTTGCTCTCCAGGTGATGCTACCTGTTGTTTCAAGTGAACGCAGAAAAAAATGTGCATTCGAAACGCGATCCCTTCCCTTGCAGTGGTGGAGTCGGCGACAAGGAATCGTGAGTATCCAATATCGAGTCGAGCATCCTCGAGACAATTTTGTGATACGCGGGGATGCTTCAACTCGAGTCCAACAGACCAAGGTCATCCGCAGGTACGGGCAATACTCTATCTTTCTCGATTCCCTTTCGTTGACGTGCCTGTTGATCTGTCGGGTTTTTGAGAGTGTAACGCCGCTCATCGGCTGATGTCAGATGAGCGGTGGACTTTGGTTTCAGATCACCCAGTGTCGTTTAGATCTTTGCGAACCATGGATTGAAAACTGTCAAGAGCCGAAAACGAGAGAACTGGAGAGAGAAAAAGACGTGCTGCAGGTGCAAGGCGGCGCTGTGCGACACGGAATAAACCCCTAAGCCGTTTGTTGTCGTACAAATATTAACGGCCTGCGGTGGCACCTTATCAGCATTTTGCGATAAACTTGGAGAGTGGTCAGGCTTTGTACATGCATGCGCAGAGTTGTACGCAACACTGCGCATATTTCTTTGTAACATGAATGACCCTGAGATGCTTTCAGAGTAGTATCGTACATCGTAATAGCATAGCAATGACGTTATTTCGTGAGAACCACTGTCATGGAGACGCCGTTACGCCGCTGTGTGATGTAGTCGCCATAACAATGCCAATCTTTCGCAAAACAGGACGACGACATCAAACACTTTCACACCTTGATGTCGGGTTCTTTCATCGCAACGTGTTGAAACCGACAAATTAAGTTTATTTTGCAACAAGCCATTTGGGAGCGGTAATTTCCTGTGAGATGAAGTCTCGATTAGTAGTCTGGACTCTTGATAACAAACTCTCTTAAGATTCCTTCTGAAGGTAAAAAGATTTCTTCTGAAGGTAAAAAGATTTGTACTCTGTGCTCGAAAAGCGGTTAAAATTCTACTGTCCTGGGGTTTTGTGGGGGTTGGGGGGGGAAGGGGGGGGGGTCAATGTCCGCAGTTATAAAAAGAGACATGACGATGTTCGAAACAAATTATCCCACTGGCCATAATTCCCATGTGATTTCCTTATCCGAAAAGGAGGCCGTTGCATCAAAATAGTATCTGAGGCCAGGGTCTCGATAAACACCAACGGCATCCACCTCCGCGCTTGCCTGATGCAGCAGACTGGCTTGAGCCTTCCTAACCGTCTCTGATTGATCGACGAAGACGGTTTGGCGGAGAACCGTGGAACGATGACCGATGCATGCGCTAGTGGCAATGAGAGAGCGTGATTGGAAGGTCAAGCCGCAGACGTGCGATATCTACATGAAGTTCGTCAACAAGAACTGCAGCTTACGACGACCTTGGATGGTATTATCCAACTTGCACGCCCGGAAAATAATACTGCGGGGGAACGTTTAACACCCGAGGTAGGTGCATGAGAGACTGCAGCATCATCCTCCGTCCACTCTTTTGCATGCAGCTTCCTTCAACCAGAAGATGAGGGGAGCCCAGGAGATGATAAGAAGGAAATAACGATGAGCCATTGGGGACACTCAATGACCATAGCGCTTGAATTGATATGGGTTTGCTGGGCCTTGGTGACAGGTGTGGCTTGCTCGCGCCGCCAAAACGGACGCCATCCGAGAGATTGTGAAGACAGGGGGAGTGGAGACCTTGATATTGATTCCAGCCGAACCGCGGGCGATCCGTTCATCTCCAAGTTCTATTCGAAAACCGGCCGTGAAAACTAGAATCTTCTCGGCCTATCACACCATGATTCGCACGCATAAAATAATAGTGTTGATATCCATGGTCGATGCTGAAGAAGCGTCGAGCGTGTCTGGGACTCTTGGTGGAGACGTGGACAGTCTCATGGCCCGTCACAGAAATATGGCAGCAAACATCTGATACGCCCACGGAAACATCTGAGAGGCTCATAGCGGCTCATCGTGGCCACGTCGGAAATGTCAAACTCTCAAACCTGGAGCTCGAATAATGATACCGTGTCCGCTATGCTGCTCATGCCCCAATGCTTGTCCGCTTGTCTATCGCCATCTTGATGCTCCTATGCATTCTGCACTCGCCACACCAGCCGAAATCAATGGCCTAATGGCTCTCCCCAACCGGGAGCTCGAGCTTCTTGCATTGGCCAATGGCGGACATATCTGCGTCGTCCAGGCTGCCCGGCAAGGAATAGCGGACGCGAATGTTGGCCAGTTGATTGCCGTCGAACTCTTGCGTGGCAGGGGTTAGTGCTCCTACGATCGACCCTAGCACCTCCTCCTCTTCGCTCCTTTTCTCCCTCGCCGCCTCTCTCTTTTCCACAATCCACCACCTGCCTTCGTTCCTTTGCAGCCACGCCTTCCTAGACTTGACGGCGTTGTTTGGCTCAAGGCCTTTATTTCTTCTCTCGTTTTCTTCACTTCCCGACATTCGCTCATCAACATCTTTCTCTGCATCCACAACTTATCGAGTGCCCAAAGCCGTTCACAGTTTTAATTCACCCCAGGTCTGTCGCACCACTGCCACTTGGCATCCAAAACGACTTCCACGCGTTCCAACCTTCATAACCACTGACTCCTCCGCCTGCAGTTAACGACTTGAATCCGGCCTCTCCAACAATGTCTCCTCTCGCAAGATTCGTGCTGCCTGCCCTCGCGGCCGCTGGAACAGCTTTTGGTTTGTCTTCTCCCTATCCTAACACGTCCCAATGCCCGGTCCCAGTTTTTTCTTTTCTTTTCGGGAAGCTGTAGAACCACGTCAATGGTTATTTTCATGACCAAGACTCCAGCATCCATCAATCCATCAGCTTGCTAACCTCTTTCTCTCTGCAGCTGCTTCTTGCAGTGTCAGCGGCACATCAACCCTCCAAAGCCAAGGCGACGCGACCGCCCTGGCATCCTGCAAGACCTTCTCTGGTAGCATTGCGATTGCCACTGGCACGACCGATGCCATCAATCTCCCTAACGTGCAAGAAATCGACGGTGACTTTGTGGCCAATAATGTTTCCTTGATCACCTCCATTGGCGCTGATAGCCTGTCAACAATCACGGGCAAGTTCATCTTGAACGAGATCCAGGTCCTGAGCACACTGAACTTTCCTCGCCTCACCACGGTGAACGACATAGAGTGGAATGCTCTACCCAACCTCCAGCAATTGACTTTTACCTCCTCGGTCACCAAGGCAGGGACTATCAACATTCAAAACACCGAGCTTGGCTCTCTTGACGGCATCAATGTCCAGTCGGTGGATACATTCTACATTGCCAACAATAGATACCTTAGCGACATTACTTTGCAGCTTGGAAACGTGTCGACGTCGCTCATTCTGGAAGCCAACAACCCATCTGTTAACGTTTCCTTCCCTAACCTCATCTGGGCGTACAACATGACGTTTCGCAACTGCTCCTCCATCTCTGTTCCTTCTTTGGCCAGTCTTAACGGATCCATGGGCTTCTATGGCAACGACATCCAGACCTTCGCTGCTCCCAACTTGACAGACGTCGGTGGATCCTTGTCTTTCGTTTCCAACACCCAGTTGACCAACATCTCCCTTCCTCTCCTCACCTCATTGGGCGGTGGTTTCCAAATCGCCAACAACACCGAGTTGAAGATTATCGACGGTTTCCCCAAGCTGAAGACCATTGTTGGTGCCCTCGACTTCAACGGTAACTTCACTGAGTAAGTCAATTCTCATCGTACGCAACGAGATCTCTACTAATACTTTTTTTTTTAAAGTGTCCAACTGCCCAGCCTGGGTGATGTCCGTGGTGCTTTCAACATCCAGTCTTCTGGTGATCTGACCAAGGCCTGTGCCAACTTTCAAACGCTCAAGTCCAGCTCCGTCATCAAGGGTAGCTACGTGTGCCAGGGCTCTGTTGCGAAGCCAGGTGGTGCCGGCACAACTCCAACCCCGACCTCCAGCGGTGCTGCTACTTCCAAGACAGGTGCTGCCGGTCGCCTGGACGTTTCTTCCTCGGCGGTGATGGGCGTGAGCGGCATTCTCGCTGCTATGTTCGGTTTGCTCTAGAGGATTCACGACGCTGGCGTTTCTACAATAATTGCATAGACTAATTCGAGACTTGTGTTTTTCTTTTGACAGCATACTGCATTCGACTTTCGAGCGTCTTAGCTGGTCACAGATGCATACTGCAGTTTTGGTTGGGTCTAGCGAGAGGGTAGTTGCCCGAGTATGGATCAACTGTATGTATCGTAGGGCTACAAGAGAGGAAGCTTGGAAGTCTCTTAATATGCGGCTCAGCATGGCCTTCATGTGAAAAGTCTGATCCGCTGTTGGTGTTGGGAAGCAGGAAGGGGGCCTTTTTTATGGACGGTATTCATGGATCTGTGCTGATTCTCTCTTTTTCACTTTCGTGTTTATACATACATATGCTATAGCGAAAATGCGTTTCTTTTGGTATAGCAGTGCCACACTTTGCGGCTGTGACTATGAACAGGTTTCACCAATGGCACGTACCTACAAGACAGGTTCGATCCCCACTACCCACTACCCATCTGCCCGTCCACCCTTTTACTGCAGGTGGATGATTAGATGCCATCTTGACTATTGGCCCTGGCTGGCGCCCGACCAACAGTCTGTCATACAGCACAAGACGCCATGTTCATGGGTGCTGTGAAACATTTCCAAGACTACGTATGATGATCTGCCTGCGGCAGCGTCTAGACTCTGCCGCCATGCATCCACTACTCTGCCACAGAATAGTTTCGAAGCCTTTAGACGTGCTGAACAGCCGCCCGTTCTGTCGTAAGGAGAGCAGCGTGCAGGATCATGGCGTCCTGTGCCGCAGAATCTTCCCGTCTATCATCGTTTCTTTTGATCAGATCGTCACGCGCCACTAGAACGATAGCACCCAACTTCCTTCCCTCGCATATTCGTCTCGTTTCGGAGTTATTATCTTCACGTGGCATGTGTTGCCACGCCTGCCAGCCCGTTGACTTCAAGCCGTGCTGCTATTGTTAGCGCGGGGACTCCACCAACGGTGAAAATTCAGGCAAGGCGTGCCTAGGACTTGATCTCTTCGCCGCTTGATTGCATTCATTTATTCAAGGATGTTCCTTTACGGCATCTGTTGGACGTATCCCCGAGGGACGAGTTAGGTGTGTTTCAAGGAGAGAGTAAGGGCAGATATGCAAGTGATCCAGCAAAGTCCAACTTCCCATGCCCATCTTTCAAATTTCACCAATCGTTTCTGAACCGCTTTTAACCTCTACTAGATCTGTCATTTCGAGTAACATTCTGTCTTTGCTGGCGGCATCAATTACCGATGTCCCAACGGATGCTCTCTGCTCAGGCAGGCTGTTGGCAAACTGCAACATCATAGCACAATGAGCTGCGGTCCTAATATGGCGCCTCTTTTCTTCCACTGTTTTGGGCCTTTCCTAGTTTCATCATAGCTATCATAAAAGCCCTCTGAGTTCGCATCGTCGAGTGACACCTTGTTTTGTTCTCAATCACCTTTGCCTTGCTTTACTGGGCAAAAATATTGTCTTGCTCTACTTTTATTCTTTGCACTAATTCGGAGGTATTAGCACCACGTTCGCTCAGCTTTAAAATGAATGGTGTCAGAATGATCCCACGTTCTGGAAATTGGCTATACATGTAGACACACTCCCAGTGCTTCTCTCGGACTTGCTTACTTACTCTATTATGCAGTCAACCTGCCTCTACGCAGCCTGGTCCGACCCCACATAGACCGTCTCTGCCTTCAATACAAACCTTTTTTGACCTAGCGGAGACTCAATCGGCCCCATTGGTGCCTATGCACCCCACTCCATTAGAGGGAATCTCCCCAAGAGACATCCGTCCGAGCGATCCGTCAATAGACCTCAGTGCCTCAATCCGGAACTGTCGTTGTGCCGATTGTTATGGGTTTTCCAAAGGCTCGAATTTCCGCTCGAAATGTGAACGATGCACTCGGTTACACAGGACGAGGAATGGCAGAGTGTCGACGCCTGCGAGCCGAAATGGGAGCATCGATGATGCCTATGGTGGGGACGCCAAACAAAAGAAGAAAAGGGACCGGGAAAGGGAGAGTCGTTGGGCTGTGGGACAGAAGGTCATACAAATGGAGAAGATCCTATTGAACGAAGCGGGACCGGAATGGGCGGCGAGGCTGAATGCGCTCAAAACCCTAAACAACAATAACAAGGAGACCAGCAAAGGACTGGAACACAACAAAGTTGACGTTCTCAGGAATTTTACCGACTGGGCAATGAGCGAAAAGGAGCAAAAAGAGGAACTGGCTCGGGCCATCCAGATGTGCAAAGATCGCATTCCTTGTACAAAATTGGAAGAGTACGGAGTACTCGAAGACATCCAAAAGCTGAGCCTTTCCTCGAACGACAGGGTCCTTTTGGACGATACCTCCGCGACATCGATGCAGCATTATTTTTTGAACTTCACGCCCGAGTCGACTGTATCGCCTCGGCAAAGGCCTCGCGACATACCATGCGAGATTCCGTCTCATCTTCTCTAGGCACATTTCGTCAACTTGCCATGTCCTTTCTTGCACCGATGCACATCATTTCCCATCCCTCTTCAAAAATGCCGACCTCTCACTCTCATCCCCAAGTCGAACAGCACATCAAAGGACTTACGACTTCGATTACTCTACCCGTTCTTGGCCTAGACACAACATCTTACTGGGCAATTTGTCTCATAGTGAGATGGCATTCTCCTTTTCATTGTCGGTTGGCCGTCTACTCCACGGAAGTATTCGTCAAAATCGTTCTGAGTGGCACAATCTTTCCCCTTCACTCCAGCACTTCATGGGGAAAACACTCTTAGCGTCTGACGGTGGTTGTTTGTATATTTGTTTTGGTTTCTTGCTATCAGAGCTATGGTTCGGTGCGGCGGCTTGGGTGGAAACCATTCAGTCCTCTTTAGTGTGTATTCAGAGTTTCGGTGTTCATTTGGAACTTTTACCGGCGTACGATCTGGAGACGGCCTGCACATTTCGGTTACATGTTCATTAGGTATCTAGAGTGACCATCTCTGTACGCTCAAGGAGTGGAGAGCATAATAGTAATGAGTCCCGTTAGTCAAATGATATCAAGCACTCAGTCTGCGATATTTTAATGAGGTGAAACGAGTCGATGTGGAGAACCCCAGAGTATAAACACGGTAGCAAGGGCTTACGTGTAAATATTCTCCACCGGGAGGATTCTTTACACGATACATTCATGCAACATTACTGAGGATCTGCAGCAGCGTTTAATAAGGGTGCTAAAAAAGGTTTGACCAAAGATGGCGATTCCTCAACAATCGACCTTTCACGTGTCGGTGGCGGCGGGTCAATTAACGGTGCAGAGCGAAGGTAAATAGCAGATAGTGAACGACGGGGTTGACTATGGTCGTGGGAAAACGACTTTGGATGGCGGAGAGGCGTAATTTTTTGCCGCATCGAGTCTGGCCAATCAGATTTTGCGTGGGCTAACGGTACGAGCGCCCTCAGTGCTGCTCGCGACCTCCTTGCGATTATTCCTCTGGACCAAACTCCAATTCCACTCGTTATCGCGAGCTCACTCGCCTTGTACCAACACCTGTACAAGGAGAAATCTTCCAAGCTTGCATTAATTGGTCGCTTGGCCTTTTCCCCAATCCCGTATCTATCCTACGTGAGGAAGGCCTTACATTCCTCCGCGCGGACCCTTTTGAGCGTCCTTCGACTTCGCCTCGAGCTGTCACAATCAGCACCAACCTTCGACTACACCACGGCTCTCTCACATCTATCTCTTCAGAGGAGGCCGTGCACAGCGTCTGAGTAGCGATTCAGCCTGGAATTTCGACACCTCGCCCGCGGAGAGACAAGGTGAACGCCTAGGGCGTTCCTCTTTGCAACATGCTACTTCCAAAGGGTGGATATTCATGGAAAGCTGCGAGAGCAAGGCTACCGCCGTCGCGGGCAGTCTGGCATCTTGTGCGGAATACGCGATTTCTACTGTTCATAGGGTTGGCGGGCATAGTTGTCACATTATGGCGGTCCATGGGCTCCGCCGCTGGGGAGATGCAGAGGTATGGTACATTTTTATTGCTAGTCAGGCTTTAAGCATTGTTGCTCTCTATACTTATGTAGCCGAAGAGGAAGGGTCTCATGAGGGAGAAGATGCTGACACGGTGGCATGCATAGGTTTTACTGCTGGGGTCCAGCCAAACCGCCAATGCAGATGTCACCGAACGAGAATGCAGAATGGCATGGACACCTTCAAACACCTGTGATATTCAACCACCATCGAGCAGTGGAGGTGAACGAAAGTACAATTACGCATGTCAACCTCAACAAGATCACGTCGACGGAGAAAGCGGTCACGAATCGAGAACGCGTCCTCATTCTCACCCCTCTTCGCGATGCCGCTCCTTACCTCGAGCAACACTTTGACCTACTTACCCAACTTACTTACCCGCATCATCTCATCGATCTCGCATTTCTGGTCGGTAATTCTAAAGACGACACCCTAGCCGCGCTTGCGATGGAGTTGGAACGAGTACAGAAGACAGAGTCAGCATTCCGCTCTGCGCTAATTGTAGAGAAGGATTTCGAAGATGTGTTGCATGGACAAAGTGTCGAAGAGAGACATTCATTTGCCGCACAAGGACCCCGAAGAAAGGCAATGGGCAGGGCGAGGAACTACTTGCTCAGCTCCGCGCTGAAGCCGGAGCACAGCTGGGTATATTGGCGGGATGTGGATATCAAGGACAGCCCTAGCAAGATTATTGAGGACTTTGTGTCATACGACAAGGACATCTTGGTTCCGAGTAAGTTCTATGATGTGTGAAGAGAATTTTAAGGTGGAGCAGAGGTTGACAGATAGCATAGACGTCTGGTTCCACAGGTATAAGGAACGGGATGGAAAGCTGGTCGATATCGAGGGTCGATGTAAGTTGATGGAATCCACTTAGTTTGCCGCCATGACTTTACTAACGGTGCGACACAGTTGACTACAATTCATGGCAAGAATCAGAAGACGGTCTCAAGCTAGCAGCAACCCTGGATAAGGATGTCGTGCTTGCTGAAGGTAAAGCCTTCCTCATTCCCCGCAATCGAATACCGACTGACATTGCACAAGGCTACAAAGAATACAAAACTAACCGCAAATACATGGCCAAAATGGGCGATTGGCGCCGTAACAAAGACGAGATCATCCCCCTCGACGGCATCGGCGGCGTCAACATCCTCGTCAAAGCAGACGTCCACCGCTCCGGCATCAACTTCCCTTGCTACGCCTTCGAGAACCAGGCCGAGACCGAGGGCTTCGCGAAGATGGCAAAACGGGCCGGTTATGGCGTCTACGGACTGCCGAATTATGTCGTGTGGCATATTGATACTGAGGAGAAACCCGGAAACGCTTAGACGGCTGTTGGAGGCACTGTGTATGAATTGTGGGGAGGTACTTTAGAGTAAAAGAGTATGAAAAAGTTCATTGGAGGTTGACAAGGGGAGGGGCGCGAGGACTTTCATGTGGCCATCACCGCATCGATAACATCGAAACACTTCCTTCGGCGCTCTCTCGATATGGGGTTCTTTTTGGACACGCATCTATGGCGGAAACGGGAAGATGGGGACGATAAAGGAGGATCCCCTTTGCAATGCACACCACCAAAGCAAGGCCGGACCAGCATCTTGTTTAGAGATATCTTTTCCCATCATCGGAAGAACAACAGCAATATACGTAATGAGGAGGTTTTGCGTCGGGTACTTTTGCTTGCCTGGCAATTTTTTTCTTTTTGGTTTCTTCCTGGCACTACTGTCTTTTTCCTAACCTTCCCAACCCTTTTCTGTGGTCGATTGATGTTCTTCTGGGTCTCTGTTAAGTACGGAGCGGCGTTATTTTGGGACATATTTCTGTGTGTGTGTGTGTGTGTGAGTGTCTTGAAACACAGTTAAGAGAATCAGGCCAACGTGTGTATATGAGTCGTGTGTGGTTGATGGAGGGGTGTGTCACTGTTGGGAAATTCATGTGTGGCTATTTTACGCTCTTGCCTGAAGTGAAATCGATCTAGTGGAGACCCGTAGGCAGTAATGGGATTGGACTGAAGCATGGAGCCATCTACGTGGAGACCTCCAGGAAGGATTAAGACCCTAAACCTGTAATCTAAAATTCTAGGTCTCGATTTAGGGAGCAAAGCCTAAGAAACTAAATTGATTAATACACTAGAACTTCAGGTTCCCAGCCGGTCCGAAATCCAGTCCAGTCCAGTCCAGTCCCATTCTATTCGTGACGGCCCTCTTTTCAACCCTGTTCCAATAGGTAGCTGATGCAGACACATGATCCTCAGGCCTTGGAATTTCGTGCCCTATCTGGATCCCCTTTGACACGCTAAAAGGCACTCGAAAAGGCCCAAGGCGCATACCAAACGACACGCCCCCAAAATTTTCACCTCAAGGGGAACTTCAAACTCCTACGGCCCACCCCGGAATGCACCCGAAAAGGAATCCTGGGCATTTGATACAGCCAGCGAGCGGGGGATACGGATCAGATGTCGAGGCCGTTGGAATGGAGCGACTGGCTGGATTTGAGCGGCTTCATTCCATCGCCTTTCCACATTGGGCGAAATCCTACAAGGGCCACTTCGAGACAATTTTTGGCGGGTTTTGTCGCTCGCTATATGCTCAATGGAAACATGGAGATGCTCGATGATTTGGGCCTTGTCTAACAATGTACATGACACACCGATCTTTGAATCACGGCCATAAGGAGTAAAAGTCAGTCGAAGAATGGGATGGTCGAGGATATCATTCGCTTAAACGTTTTCAACGGTTCAGGACAGTCCCATGACCACTCCAGGCGTCGCTCGATCTCCATAGCCGCCTTGATGAAGCATCTAACTACCTTAAAGCTCCTAGGCCTTGCATGTGCTGTGGCACGTGTTGTAAATAAGTTGGGATGGGACATCTCTCAATTATTATAACCACCTCAAGGTTAAACTGGGGGTTGAGTGCAGGACGAATTGAGCGCAACGGACCAGCGTTACAACTCGCTTCGACCAAATGATGAGGGGATGAAGACATGATCAGGGGTTTTGTATCGCTGTGTTAAGGAGAAGTAAAGTAACAACGCAAAATCCCGAAGCAGAATGTCCAAAACACATGTTTCCCTCTGTCCAGTGATTGTGCCTCTATGCTAAACCATGCTGAATTGATATTCTGCCAGCAGAGACCACAATTGCAATTCTCACCTGAAATCTTCCCTTGATGAACCCATACTCAGCAAGCCGAAGTTTAGCTAGAATATTAAAGGGTCCAAGATAGCCAGGCGAGCTCACCGGACAAGTCTCGGCGCTCAGTTGGACATCGTTTGCTAAGATGACTTATAAACTCACTGCCTAGCTGCTTCAGTGCCAACCTCACTCGTAGATCCCCTGCTCAAATTTCTCGGAGTCGTAGAAACGTGCGCGGACCGGGTTGCCGTTGAACTTGAAGTCGCTATCATCGAGCGCATTAACGGCCTACGGATATACGGATTAGTAATATAGTGGAAACGCGGAATATGAGAACTTACCCGAAGAGCCGATAGCGGATTCGTGAACTTGACGAAGACGGGGATGCTGTCGGCGGTGCTGTGTTCGTGGACGAAGACGCGCTCAACATTACCATACTGCGGAAAATACATTAGCTGGGTTGAAAGAACATGATTGAACGCTGACGGCTCCTGGAGATGGGAGAATTGGACATCTTACAGATGCTGAACAGGCTTCCCCAATTTCTTGTCTGATACCACCATCTGTTCTATGCATCTCTTGCTCCAGATCTAAACCATTGACCATACCCCACGTTATTATAACATCACTCATAGCTCCATGTTTTCCTTCTTTCTCTTCCGTGCCCTTGGCCTTCTTTCCACCTACTATCTTACCCTTCCCACCGCGATCCGCATACCCTCCACCCTCGGCGTCTGGAAGCTTCTTACGCTTTTGCACATGGACCTGAAGGGGATTGATAATGCCGCTCTGGTTGGCTCCAAGACCTTTACCTTTGACATGGCCAAATTTTTTCAGATAACGCTCTGCAAAGTTAGCCTGGCCAGGTCGATTGGAGCGCGGAGCATCTGCCTGTGTATCGTCTTTAGGAAGAGAAGCGGCAGTACTATCCTCTTCAGCCAAGACCTCTTCCAAATCGGTTTCGGAGGCGGGTATATCAGAAGACGGGGCAGGAAGGTTGTACCGCACTGGGGCACGGGAGATGGTGACTGATGACTGTGGCGGTGCCGGAAGTGGTGGAGATGGATCTGAAGGAGGTAGAGGGATATCACTCGAAGGCGGCGGGGGTGGTGACGGTAGAGGCGGCGGCTGTTGGGTTATCTGTGAGAGGCGCATACGTTGGGCATATGCATCTTCGCCCGTTGCAGCATCTGAGATGCTGACAGGTGGGACGGGAGAATAGTCAAAGGGCGAGTTGGTAAGGTTCGAAGGTGGAGCAAAGGAGTATTTTTGTGGGGGTGCGAACCGGGCTAAGCAGGTGTTAGAATGCTTTGGAGAGATCGGAAGAGTTGTGGATATGCTTACGGTCTACCTTCCTCACAAAATTGTCGTCCTCACTAGAATCCACACGGTGGGCATATAACCTTTGTTTCCAAGCACGAATCTCACGTATTCTCGCGTCACTAGTCTTGTAGTCCATGTAACTATTAGGTTTTGCGGGATCGTAGAGGGCATTCCAGTCGTGAAAGACCGGAGCTTCTTCCTGAAACTTCTTCTTCTTCTTTTTGCGGCTGCCTCGTGGCCGTTGCTCACCCGCATAGAAACCGTTGACATCATCGTCATCAGCTGTCCAATCTGCTAATGTGGTTTTCACTGCAGGTCCAGTAGCTTGTGCGGCAGATTTCGCAGCAGAGTCTGGAGAGCTCGAGTTGGTAGGAATTGAAGACGGTCTCGGGAATGTCGTCTTCGCTCTCCCTTTCTGAGATGCTATTTGGGGGCGCTTCGTTGGCTGAAATAGTAGAGCTGCTTAAGAGCGCAAGAGATGTGAGCAATCAGCCTGAATGATATCCGGAAGGGTCCAAATATTTATCTACCAGAATTTACTTTCTTCTTCTCGTCTTGCTTCTGAGCATCATCTCCGCCGGGTTGCTTGTACAAAACTGGAGCGCTGGAGATGGTGCCCGGTGCAGATTGACCGAGGAGATTGGCATAAAGAGATAAGCCTCCGCGAGGAGGAGGATTCGAACCAGATGCCATCAGAGACTTTGATGCTTCGAGATGATTCTCGAGGTAGATATTGTTGCGTCCGCAGTGGTTGTTGCGTTGGGAGAGGCGTAAGGCGACAGAGCCTCAATCTTCATTGAATAAATGCCAAGCGCTGGCTCGTACCAACGTTCTTGCTAGTATTAGTAATCAAATAGTAATCAACGGTCCTTGTTTCAACAGGGTTGATACATCCGACGCCTCAGACGAGACGGGAGCTTCATGAGCGCTCGCCAAACGTCACTACAATGTCGGAGCCGAACTCTGCACATTGAGCTATATTAATCTCCTTGTTTAGATCATTAATAGCTTGTATAATTAAGGTCAGCGCTCTTTTTACAACGCCCTCACAATCATTTGCTAATTGCTGATCTTGTCTAGTGTTGGAGCATCCGTCGCATCCTTTTCCGCGTAGAATAATACCTCTACTATGGCTACAACTTTGTTCAATTCGTTCTCGAAGGACTCTCAATCCACTGCCATCATTGTGCCAGGCAATCCAGCCCTTACAATTTCATATCAGAATTTATCGGCCGACGTAAAGTCATTCCAGCAAAAGCTTGCAAACCTCGGAGTAAAACCAGAGTCTGCGGTGTCCATAGCCTTGCCAAATTCCTATGAATTCATAGTTGCATTCATTGCTGCATCATGGCAGCGTGCCATCGCGGCCCCCCTTAACCCAGCCTACAAGCAGTCCGAATTCGAGTGTGAGTATCACCCTTCATAATCTCTCATCTGTTGACCCGATCCGCCTTGAACATTCATACTGACCTGCTTGTGAAAATAGTTTATATCGATGATCTCAGCTCCGCACTTACCCTCGTACCGAAAGGCTCATTTGCGCAAGACGGAGCTGCTGTTCGAGCTGCAAGGAAGTACAATGCGGCCATTGCAGAGTGCTATTACGATGGGAATAATGTGGTTCTTGACGTAAAAGAGGAGGGCAAGTTGAAAGGAAAGGGTGGTCAAACGATTGAGCACGTGCGGCCCGACGATGTCGCTTTGGTTCTACACACTAGCGGAACTACTGGCAGACCAAAGGCGGTTCCATTGACGCATCGAAACTTAACTCGAACCATGAAGAATATTCAGGTGACATATAAACTGACCTCAGAAGACCGCACTCTCTTAGTCATGCCATTATTTCACGTTCATGGTCTGCTAGCCGGATTCCTGGCGCCATTGGCTTCAGGCGGTTCTGTAATTGTGCCGTTAAAGTTTTCGGCCTCGGAATTTTGGAGTAATTTCATCGAGCATAAGGCTAATTGGTATACTGCGGTACCGACTATCCACCAAATCCTACTCCGGAACCCACCTCCAAACCCAAAGCCGAATATCCGCTTTATCCGATCATGTTCGTCCCCTCTATCGCCGAAGACTTTCCACGAATTGGAAAAGGCATTTAATGCCCCTGTGCTAGAAGCCTATGCTATGACCGAGGCAGCTCACCAGATGACAAGCAACCCTCTTCCGCCCGGTAAACGCATGCCAGGAAGTGTCGGAATTGGTCAAGGCGTTGAGATTAAGATCCTCGATCAGGAAGGCAATGAGGTGCCTCAGGGTTCGGAGGCAGAAATTTGTATTCGCGGCGAAAATGTAACCAAAGGCTATCTCAATAATCCGGAAGCAAACAAGTCATCATTCACCAAGGGAGGGTTTTTCCGAACAGGAGACCAAGGCAAGAAAGACAAGGATGACTACGTGATCATTACTGGCCGCATAAAGGAACTCATTAATAAAGGAGGGGAAAAGATCAGTCCGATAGAACTGGATAATGTGATTGCCCAAATGCCGCAGGTCTCTGAGGCCGTTAGCTTCGCCCTTGCAGATGAGATGTATGGACAGGATGTCGGAGTTGCAGTCGTGTTGAAAGATGGTCAGAGGCTGAGTGCGGACGAGCTAAAGAAATGGATGGCTGATAGAGTTGCTAAGTTTAAATTGCCTAAGAAGGTCAGAAGATACAAGCACACCGACTCATAGATCAAACTGACTATTCCAGGTCTTCTTTACGGATGTAATGCCCAAGACTGCCACTGGTAAAGTCCAACGCAGACTGGTAGCCGAAGCAATGCTCAAACAAGAGCAAAGACAGGCCAAGCTATAAACGCCTACCTGGGCAGTATCGATATGTACACTTATAGTTTTGGAAATGAGAGATTGGGAAACAAAGGGGTTTATCTTGGATGTATTGCTACCTTGACTTGGGAGCTGGAGAGAACGCGGAGGTGGAACATTCTAAATACTAGACCAAATTCATTGATGTCTGGTTTACTTGCGCCTGGTCTTTAATATACTGTCTATTGAAACAATTGGGCCCAGTATATCATCATTGGATATGTATACGTAGTCTCAGCCCTTAAAAAACTACTCTTGAACACCATGATACGATAGCACGTATCGCCATGAGTACGTATTTTCTGTGGTGGAAATTCAATCCCAGACTTCCGCCTCCAGCCCCACAGCACCATCCCCCTCTGAGAATCACCCCGCGTCCTGAGTGGAATCCCTCCGTACGGCACAACATAACTACCCTATCTCCAACTCCCACTGGCACACATTCACAGTTTACAGATTGATTAACACGCCCTTTGAAACACGCGGAACAATATCTCGCCGGCCAATTGAATCTATAAGACCTTGCAGTTCGCATGCAATCCATCAGCCGCCACTCCTGCCAGCTTCTCCGTTCTGCTTCTAGAACCTTGCCTCTTACCTCCTCTAACGCCCATTGCCCCAAACGAAAACCTTTCCAAGCCACGCAGCTGGCGACAATGGCAACTTCTACAGGCCATGAATGGCTCATCATTGCACCCGACTTTCCCGATTCGCTGCAGAAGAGATTGAATGTGCGGCAGACCCATTTAGAGAATCTACAGAAGGACCCGGAGAGCTTCTGGTTATGGGGGGGTGGGTTAGATTTATGTTTTGATGTGTCCTTGTTATTGCGCAGAAGGATGCTGGTAACCGGGTTGATGGCTGACTTTGAGGTGTACAGGTGCTTTCCTTGACGAACCGAGCAAGGAGGGCGAGACGCCCAAGATGAAGGTAGGAAGACCCTTCGATACATGTACTTTCTGGTAATTAGGATACTGAACGAGACTGTACTCTAGGGCAGTGCAATGCTCGTGTGGGCGAATTCAAAGGAAGAAGTGTTGAAGAGACTGAAGAACGATGTATACGTTACGGGCGAGGTGAGCGTTCTCTCTTGAGCCACTTTTGAAGGAGGAGTCTGACCTATACATATAGGTATGGGACTTCGAAAAGCTTCAAATTTTCCCGTTCAAGAGCGCCTTACGAAAGGCACTGTAGAGCTATATTAGATAGATCGATCACAGCCACTTTTCACATGCTAGCGTGAAAAAACGCAGGTGTATAGTTCCTAGGCTGAGCATGGCTTATCAAAACATATATCTAGAAAGTTTTGGGACAGAAGATATCACTCTCTATTCAGAAGGACTAACTCAAGACAATATCAGAAAGGATTGATGCTCGATAGCCATGGTATATCTGGTGCACATAGTTTACGCCGCAATGAAATGTTCCGGAAGGTAGACAGCGAAGTTTGAATGCTATTACTATTGAATATATCTAGAATGTTTTATTTGAAGTTACTAACGCTCAGAACCCTACGATATAAATTAGCCTGTCCAGCGTCATCGAGTTTAGCATGTGTTCGTTCACGCAAGGCTGAAAATCATCCAGGCGCCTCTTTCGTCAAAGTGTGGCTGTACGTCACGCCAAGGCCAAGATCGAAGCAGGGAAATTTTAATGTGGTTGATTTCCGGGAGCGAGCGCCTTCAAATTGCTCCCCTTTTCCTGAACCGATTCGGCGAATTGACGACTGAAAGGCAAAGTTGTTCGTCGTCTATTGAAGCTCAATCTGAGCGCGCAATTGCCTGTTGTCTTTGGCCGTCGCTCACATCACTGGCCATTTTCTGCCATGTACTGAACCTTGGAATTAGGCCTTATACCTACCTACTTTCACCGATCACCACCTCCCTGAAACCCTGTTGGAACTGCATGTCAGCAAACGTTTGCATCGCTGCTCCTTATCTCGACATATCACAAAACTGCTCCCGCCCTCTGTGTTACAGACCCGGTCTCTGACGTATATACCCTTCTTGCCCAGCGATGCCTCCCAAACGCAAACGAACCAACACCGTCTCCTCTGTGAGGAGCGCCGCTGTTATGGACGCCCCACAGCCATCATCTCGAGATGATTCCGGTGAAGATGCCGAGGACCGAGTCCTTCAGGAAGTAAGCCACATGAAGCAACGGCAATCCGACGCCGCGCATGCTCCGTCCAAACGCCTGCGGTCTCACAAAGCCGGGCATGGAACTGAGGAACTGGTTGATGGAGAAGGAGAGGGAACCACATCTCGATCAAGTCGAAAGAGTAGACACTCTTCTTCAAGCGAGGATAGTGAGAAGAAAGCCGCTATGGATCGAGCTGAGCATGGCGAGAGCGGCGAAGCAGGTACCATGAGGATGGAACCACCCCCGAAGGCTGGCTTGGTAGATCCCGTTGGCTATCATACTAATCCACCACCTACTGGTCGCCCTGTGAGAATATACGCTGATGGAGTCTTTGACCTCTTCCACATTGGGTGCGTTCATTGTGATACAATTTTAAAGATTTACTTGCTAACTTGAATTCTCAGCCACATGCGCCAGCTTCAGCAAGCTAAGACGGCTTTCCCGGACGTGTACCTCATAGTTGGTGTCACTGGTGATAAAGAAACACATCGGAGAAAGGGTCTCACTGTTCTTTCTGCAACGGAGCGTGCGGAGAGCGTTCGGCATTGCAAATGGGTCGATGAGGTTGTTGAAGATTGTCCATGGATTATCGCAGATGCCCCTGAGTTCATTGAGAAGCATAAGATTGACTATGTAGCCCACGACGATATACCCTACGGTGCAGATGAGGGCGATGACATATACTCGCCGATTAAGGCGAAAGGTATGTTTTTGGTCACTCAGAGAACTGAAGGACTCAGTACGACCGGGATCATTACGAAGTTAGTTTATCGTCACTTTACACTACATGCCCCAACCCAACTAACATTGACTAGGATCGTACGCGATTATGACAAATACGTCACGCGTCAACTCAAGCGCGGTACTTCCCGCAAAGAGCTCAATGTCTCCTGGCTTAAAAAGAATGAGTTGGAAGTTAAGCGCAACATGGCAGAGTTGCGGGACAATATCAAGACGAACTGGACAACAACCGGCCAAGAGCTTAGCAAAGACCTGCGTCAATTTTGGCAGTCCAGCAGACCAGCGAGTCCTGCCCGGACGCCAACATCAGAAAGGCATGAAGGCGAAACGATATCTCCGAGATTCGCAACTGCATCGCCGTCTGCTTTGTCGCGTTTAAGCCATTTGGACATTCCTAGAGCCTCAAACGCGAACGGAGCGGGATCTTCAGACTTCGCAGCTGGATATAGCCTTGGTTTGATTGGAGGCGTTAGGTCTTGGGTATGTGATGTTCTTTGTTGCCACTACAATCAATCGGGGTTCGACTTTTACTAACTTCATAATAGATAGCTCGCAGTCAGCGTAACCTCAACGATAGTAGACCTGATAGTCCAGACAGCGGCGGAGGAAGCTCGGAGGAACGAAGTCTCAAAGATCCGCCGCGAGGTCGTAAATGCAAATATGAGCAGGATGATGTGGATAGTGAGGTGGATGCTCATGCGTAAAGCTCGATTTTTGTTCTCAATTTTCCAGCTGTATAATTGACAACGAGATTGTTAGGTTCGTAGTCTCATCTTATTCGTTCTAGGTTCACGTCACTTCGCCTTGTGCGTCATAGTCGCCCTTAGTCTATGGCGCCTCAAAAGCAAAGGTGAAACAAAACTTTAAATGCTTGTAATTCTTTGGTCGTTTTTCTTCCGACTCTGTATTCTCTCATCCTTTTGCAGGAGGAAGCAAGCAAACGGAATCGGTCGGATTCACCGGTTGGTCTGCTGTCTGACAAGTGGACATGAAGTTGCCACCTTCCTCACCTTACCTCCATTTTGTAATACAAGTTCAAGCCCGGAGACGCATGTCGCATCGTTTTTAACAAATGATGTGCTATGGCCTCTACATCGCCGTGGTGCTTGCTCAATTCTGCCTATCACCCAAGCGGGGCTTCCAGATTGCCAGCTGTCCATCAAGCTATCATCGTGCAATCAACCAGGTTGTTTCCATTTTGGTTTCTTTATCTTATGCGTTTATTCTTCTATCACTACAAGTATTCGCCCGTGAATGACCGGACCATCCCGTTCATTCTCGACTAGATCTGAGACAATCATAAAAGAGTGTTCCCGCTTCAATATCGTCCAGTCTCTTACGGGCACATTAACCATCATTCGTCAGACATCTACAAAGATCCAGAACGCAAGGCTCTGAAATTAGCGACTGCCTGTCGCATCCTCTTGCTTGTCGTAATTGAACCCTTGCTGCTTATCCGGTACCGTCATTTGTCCAAAGTCATCCAGGCAACGCTTTTTGAAACCACACGGCGCTCGACGCCCATTTACCTGCAGTGGGCCAGCGGAGCCCTCGCAAAAGGAGCTATCCACCAAGGATGTGTATGATTTTCTTCATGATGCCGAGCTGCGGGTGCCCACCAACGCCCTGTCCGCCCTACCAGCAGCCCTGTCTTGAGGCACTGAGACGAAGGCCTATAAGAGCCTGCGGTCCAGGTCATCGAAGAGCGAGAGTGGAACTGAGGGCAGGACCATGTGGCATGTGCCGACAGATTCAGGTGGAGAAATTACGGTCCGAGCGGATAAGACTGCGGCGGCGATTTTTCCAAAATGTCTGGGGTCGGCGTCTTTGATTCAGTGTTTGATGGGCGAATAGCTGGGTCGCAGGGCTTTGTGGAGGCTGAAGTGTTAGACTTGGCTAGAGCTGCTTCATTTTAAATACTGGTGGATTCGGATAGAACGTCTCTGCTCGGAGTCTGGAGTTAGACTGGGGAATCATTCGGATCAGAAACATTTTCGTGTCGAATTACTATGTTGGCGTAGAATGAAGATGGCGATGGGCCATCTCATTCGCCTTGTGTAGAGTTGGGCCATTTAGCGATGAGAGTTGGGCTCCATGGCTCACCCTAGTTTTACTCACATGATACAATGTCGCCCTGTTGCCTAGATAGAAGGACTACTTGCCTTATTATTCTAAGGTACAGCGCATAAATATGACCGTTGCCACCTCACTTAATCGTTGAGTACAAAGATTGGAGCCTAAGTGCTGACCTCAAAAGGATCTCAAGCGTGATCCTTCGAGGCTGTTGTATAATACATATCCACTTCTCCTGCATCTCTAACCTGTGAGTCGTCGCACTGTTTCCTCGCCCTACTCACTTCATACAAACCGACTCCACCCAGGCCGGCTCGGCATATCTGGTATCTGCGCAAAGCCGAGAGATCTGTTTGAACGAGCGACTACGCGTAGTTTTTCGCGTTTCGGACATCCGCGGCGACGGCTACTCTATCCTCATCCCGTACAAAATATCCAGGATGGCCGGTTACCTGCGTGGGACTGCGTTTGAGCTGACTCCAGCTTTCTCATATTGTTTGTGTTCGGACGGTTCACGATGTGGCAATACGGTAGGTGCCTCCCCCTTCAGAGTCGGGCGTACTGCATTTCTCTCGCGTTTCACTCATCAGCATGGAGTGATGTTACTCCCAGTCTCCCACTGTTCCGATAGCTGCTTACATAGGACGTTGACAGCGACTCGGACAGGCGCGGGATGCGCTCTTACGATTTGCTTTTCCCAATTTCACGGACGCGCCTCACCTCCTGATGTTGGGGGAATATCGCATTGAAAAGTGAGGCTGCTTAGCAGGGCGAGCAGGCGTGTGGCAGAAAGCCATCAATTTCGCTTGCTCAACACTCAACCACTAAAGGCCGAAAGCGCGTATTGGCCGATGAAAAATGCAGTGCAGCAAGTCATCTCACCAGCATCAGTAGGATTCCCCAACGTGGTGCAACCGGACCGGCACCGCGCACTGAAAGCAAAGCACTAAGGCATCTTCAAGGCCCTTTGAAGCGGTGTGCTTTGAAATAGCACTGGGTCTCGCTGCGGCGTCTGTGCAGTGGCAAGCCTTGATTCCGGAGAATGAGACAGCCGCCTTGGAACATCCTTTGCATCCACATTACGCCTCCATCCGTTCGGAGGCGACTAGACTGGTAACTTGATGTATTAGATTAGCGCACAGCTCGCTATAGAGACTATGCTTTAGTATTTTAGTATTGTGAAAAGTAGGCCTTGACGTTCAAGAACCTTTGAACCCCGGTGCGCTCACTTTTCAACATTGCACGAAAGGAACGAGTCTCTGTACTTCGTCTGGATTCCGCACCTTGCGTCTGAAGACATTTGATAAAATTATCTCCGTTCATTATTCTCTTCCAGTCTCCTTGTCTTGACCCTGTCGCTGCTCCTTCGCAATTGTCAAGCTCCTTCCGCACCCATTCCTTTGATTACCTCAGTAAAACTACTTTGTCCTCCCCGCCATGTATCTACGAGGCAGGCCCTGAATGCGCGTGCCAGAACACCCGTCCGCTTGCCCTCGCTGCGAACACTTGAGAAAAGGTATGCACAAGAAACAGGCGCACCCTTCATCGTCCCTCCGTGCTTGTCTGACTCGGGCAGCCAATCTACTGGCTTATGCGGCTATCCGCATCGCCAGTCAAACAACCCATCGACACGTTTTCAGTAGTTCATCTTGTGTCTCCGTTTCTGAACGTCCAGCTTGTCCCTCGCAAACTGCCGCGAAGGGCCCTTGTATGGTTTGGTAGCTGACCTGTCTCAGTTCGCGCTTTCAAGCCAGCGTTCGCGCAACTTCGCATATTAGCAGCCAAATCTCCCTACACCAGTCGGTAAACCTCTCTGGGACAATCGCTTTCTGTCACATTTCCCCCCTCCCCCCC